>CM022404.1:2702377-2938095 GCA_011833715.1 Carcinoscorpius rotundicauda | reverse complement strand
TGTAGTAGAACCAGTTTTTTTATATACTAGTAGTACATGTTAGCTCAACCGTTTTTTGATATAAATGTAAAGTTAAGACAGTTTCTTTGTAAGAATGTTACATCGTAGAACCGTTGGTTTTGATATACAGTGTACATGTAATACAAACCGAGTTTGTTTTGATAAAGAGTGTACATGTAGTACAACCAGTGTTTTGATATACAGTTAAAGTAGTCACATTAAACATTCGGTTCAACCAGTCTTATATAATGACATTTACAACGTTCAGCGTACATGTACAAGTAGTCATTAAGTAGCAACCAGTTTTTTTAGGGTGTAATGAATCCACTTTGAAGAGTGTACATGTAATACAACCACTTTTTTGATATAGAGTGTACATATATATACAACCAGTTTGTTTTGATATCGATTGTGCATGTAGTACAACCAGTTTGTTTGATAAAGTCTGTAGATATAGTACAAACCGGTTTCTTTTGATAAGGAGGTAGATGTAGTACAATCCGATTTATTTTGATAAGAGTTTATATGTAGTACCACCGGTTTTGTTTTGATAAAGGGTGTAAGTACGTACAACCACTTTTTTTGATATACGTGGGTACATGTAGTACAACCAGTTTGTTTTGATATAGAATGGAATGTAGTATAACCGGTTATTTTGATATAGAATGTACATGTAGTACAACCGGTTGGTTTTGATTTACAGTGTACATGTAATCAACCAGTTGTTTTGATATACAGTGTACATGTGAACAAACCAGTTTGTTTTGATATAGAATTGAACATGTGTCACTATCCGGTTTATTTTTAGTATGAGTGTATAGTAGTACAACCAGTTTGTTTTTGATATACAGTGTAAGTGTAGTACAACAGTTTGTTTTGATTTACAGTGTCATGTAGACAACCATGTTTTTTATTATCTATAGTCGTGAGAAATGTACATGTAGTACAACATGGTTTGTTTTGATATAGAGTGTACAGTAGTACAACCGATTTGTTTTTATATAATGTACATGTAGTACAACTGGTCTTTTTGATATAGCTGTACATGTAGTACAACCGTTTATTCTTACAATAACTTTACAATAGTAGTACAACCAGTTTGGTTTTATAATACAATGTACATGTAGACTAACTGAGTTATTTGATATACAAGTGTACATGTAGTACACAACCAGTTGTTTTGATATAAGTGTATCATGATACAACAGTTTCGTTTTGATATTCAGTGTAGACTGTAAATTAGTCCTTGAACGTGTCTTGTAGTTTGTATATACAGTGTACATGTAGTACAATCCGTTGTTTTGATATATAATGTCAATGTGGTACATTTAATATCGATTTTACCAGTACGTTGTTTTGATGATTCAGTGTACATGTAATAAACCAGTTTGTTTTGATATACGAGTGTAACTTAGTAAAACCAGCTTGTTTTGATATACAGTGTACATGTAGTAAACCGAGTTTTTTTGATATATCATTTATATCAGTACACGGTTGGTTTTGATATAAGTGTATTATACGTTTTTTTATACATTAATGTAATACAACCAGTTTGTTTTGATATCGATTGACATTAGTAAAACCGGTCTGTTTTGATATCAGATGTATACATGTAATTACAACTCAGGTGTTTATATACAATGTACTTGGTACAATCAGTCAGTTACTTTATGATCATTGACATGTACATGTGGTACAAACGGTTTGTTTCATGTGCGATGTACATGTAACAAGTTTAGAAGTGACAGTTGTCAAAGTTTCTATATACATTGTAATGTAGTAAACCAGTTTGTTTTCATATACAGCTGTATGTAGTACAACCCGGTTTGTTTTGATATACAACTGTACTTTTAGTACAATCGATTTGTTTTGATATACAATGTACATGTGGTACAAACGGTTTGTTTTGATGTGCGATGTACATGTAGTAGAACCAGTTCTTTTTTATATACAGTGTACATGTAGTAGAACCAGTCTGGTTTGATATACAGTGTACATGTAGTACACCCGGTTTGTTTTGATATACAATATACATTAGTACAACCGGTTTTTTGATATACAGTGTACATGTAGTACAACGAGTTGGTTTTGATACAGAGTGTACATGTAGTACAACCGGTTTGTTTTGATATACAGTGTAGATGTAGTACAATCCCTTTGTTTTGATAAAGAGTGTATATTTGGTACAACCCGTTTGTTTTTATATACAATCTACATGTGGTACAATCAGTTTGTTTTTAAATACAGTGTAAATGTAGTACAACCAGTTTGTTTATATATAGAGTGAAAATTTAGTACAACCGGTTTGTTTTGACATACAGTGTAGATGTAGTACAATTCGTTTGTCTTGATAAAGAGTGTAGATGAAGTACAACCGGTTTTTTTGATAAAGAGTGTACATGTAGTACAACCAGTTTGTTTTGATATACAGTGTACATGTAGTACAACCAGTTTGTTTTGATATAGTTTACATGTAGTACAACCAGTTTGTTTTGATATAGAATTGAAATGTAGTATACCCGGTTCGTTTTGATGTAGAGTGTATATGTAGTGCAACCAGTTTTTTTGATATACAGTTTACATGTAGTACCACCGGTTTGTTTTGATGTACAGTGTAAATGCAGTACATACAGTTTGTTTTGGTGTAGAGTGTAAAGGTAGTACAATCAGTTTTTTTTATATACAATGTACATGTTGTACAACCGGTTTGTTTGGATGTACAGTGTACATGTAGTACAACCAGTTTGTTTTGATATAGAATGTACATTTAATAGAAACAGTTTGTTTTGATATAGAATATACATGTAATACAACCAGTTTGTTTTGATATACAGTGTAGATGTAGTATAAGCAGTTTGTTTTGATATATTGTGTACATGTAGTACAACTAGTTTGTTTTGATATGAGTGTACATGTAGTACAATCAGTTTGTTTTGATATACAATGTACACGTAATACATTAACTTTGTTTGATATCGAGTGTACATGTAGTACAACCAGTTTGTTTGATATACAGTGTACATGTAGTTGAACCAGTTTGTTTTGATATACAGTGTAAATGTAGTAGAACCAGTCTGTTTGATATACAGTGTACATGTAGTACACCCGGTTTGTTTTGATATACAATATACAATAGTACAACCGGTTTTTTGATATACAGTGTACATGTAGTACAACGAGTTGGTTTTGACACAGAGTGTACATGTAGTACACCTGGTTTGTTTTGATATACAGTGTAGATGTAGTACAATCCCTTTGTTTTGATAAAGAGTGTAGCTTTGGTACAACCGGTTTGTTTTGATAAAGAGTATACATGTAGTACAACCAGTTTGTTTTGATACACAGTGTACATGTAGTACAACCAGTTTGTGTTCATATACAGTGTACATGTAGTACAACCGGTTTGTTTTGATATACAGGGTACATGTAGTACAACCCGTTTGTTTTTATATACAATCTACATGTGGTACAATCAGTTTGTTTTTAAATACAGTGTAAATGTAGTACAACCAGTTTGTTTAGATATAGAGCTAAAATTTAGTACAACCGGTTGTTTTGACATACAGTGTAGATGTAGTACAATCGGTTTGTCTTGATAAAGAGTGTACATGTAGTACAACCAGTTTTTTTTTATATAGTGTACATGTAGTACAACTAGTTTGTTTTGATATACAGTGTACATGTTGTACAACCAGTTTGTTTTGATATAGAATTGAAATGTGGTATAACCGGTTTATTTTCATATAGAATGTAATGTAGTATAAACGGTTTGTTTTTATATACAGTGTACATGTAAATCAATCGGTTTGTTTTGATATAGAGTGTACATGTAGAACAACCAGTTTGTTTTTATATACAGTGTACATCTAATACAAGTGGTTCGTTTTGATAGAAAATGTACATGTAGTACAACAGGTTTGTTTTGATATAGAGTGTACAAGTAGTACAACCGATTTGTTTTAATATACAGTGTACATGTAGTACAACTGGTCTGTTTTGATATAGTGTACATATAGTACAACAGTTTATTCTGATACATAGTTTACATGTAGTACAACCAATTTGTTTTGATATACAATGTACATGTAGTACAACGAGTTATTTTGATATACAATGTACATGTAGTACAACCGGTTGTTTTGATATAGAGTGTATATGAAGTACAATCAGTTTGTTTTGATATACAATGTACACGTAATACATCCGCTTTGTTTTGATATACAGTGTACTTGTAGTACAATCGGTTTGTTTTGATATATAATGTGCATGTGGTACAAACGGTTTGTTTTGATGTTCAGTGTACATGTAGTAGAACCAGTTTGTTTTGATATACAGTGTACACTTAGTAGAACCAGTGTGTTTTGATATACAGTGTACATGTAGTATAACCGGTTTGTTTTGATATACAATGTACATATAGTACGACGAGTTGGTTTTGATATAGAGTGTACATTTAATACAACCGGTTTTTTATATACATTTTATATGTAATACAACCAGTTTGTTTTGATATCGATTTGACATCTAGTACAACCGGTTTGTTTTGATATACAGTGTACTTGTAGTAGAATCGATTTGTTTTGATATACGATGTACATGTGGTACAAACGGTTTGTTTTCATGTGCGATGTACATGTAGTAGAAACAGTTTGTTTTGATATACAGTGTACATGTAGGACACCCGGTTTGTTTTGATATACAATGTACTTTTAGTACAATCGATTTGTTTTGATATACAATGTACATGTGGTACAAACGGTTTGTTTTGATGTGCGATGTACATGTAGTAGAACCAGTTCTTTTTTATATACAGTGTACATGTAGTAGAACCAGTCTGGTTTGATATACCGTGTACATGTAGTACACCCGGTTTGTTTTGATATACAATATACATTAGTACAACCGGTTTTTTGATATACAGTGTACATGTAGTACAACCAGTTTCTTTATTTAGAGTGTACATGTAGTACAACCGGTTTGTTTTGATATACAGTGTAGATGTAGTACAATCCCTTTGTTTTGATATACAGTGTAGATGTAGTACAATCCCTTTGTTTTGATAAAGAGTGTAGATTTGGTACAACCCGTTTGTTTTTATATACAATCTACATGTGGTACAATCAGTTTGTTTTAAATACAGTGTAAATGTAGTACAACCAGTTTGTTTATATATAGAGTGAAAATTTAGTACAACCGGTTTGTTTTGACATACAGTGTAGATGTAGTACAATTCGTTTGTCTTGATAAAGAGTGTAGATGAAGTACAACCGGTTTTTTTGATAAAGAGTGTACATGTAGTACAACCAGTTTGTTTTGATATACAGTGTACATGTAGTACAACCAGTTTGTTTTGATATAGTTTACATGTAGTACAACCAGTTTGTTTTGATATAGAATGGAAATGTAGTATACCCGGTTCGTTTTGATGTAGAGTGTATATGTAGTGCAACCAGTTTTTTTGATATACAGTTTACATGTAGTACCACCGGTTTGTTTTGATGTACAGTGTAAATGCAGTACATACAGTTTGTTTTGGTGTAGAGTGTAAAGGTAGTACAATCAGTTTTTTTATATACAATGTACATGTTGTACAACCGGTTTGTTTGGATGTACAGTGTACATGTAGTACAACCAGTTTGTTTTGATATAGAATGTACATTTAATAGAAACAGTTTGTTTTGATATAGAATATACATGTAATACAACCAGTTTGTTTTGATATACAGTGTAGATGTAGTATAAGCAGTTTGTTTTGATATATTGTGTACATGTAGTACAACTAGTTTGTTTTGATATAGAGTGTACATGTAGTACAATCAGTTTGTTTTGATATACAATGTACACGTAATACATTAACTTTGTTTTGATATCGAGTGTACATGTAGTACAACCAGTTTGTTTTGATATACAGTGTACATGTAGTTGAACCAGTTTGTTTTGATATACAGTGTAAATGTAGTAGAACCAGTCTGTTTTGATATACAGTGTACATGTAGTACACCCGGTTTGTTTTGATATACAATATACAATAGTACAACCGGTTTTTTGATATACAGTGTACATGTAGTACAACGAGTTGGTTTTGACACAGAGTGTACATGTAGTACACCTGGTTTGTTTTGATATACAGTGTAGATGTAGTACAATCCCTTTGTTTTGATAAAGAGTGTAGCTTTGGTACAACCGGTTTGTTTTGATAAAGAGTATACATGTAGTACAACCAGTTTGTTTTGATACACAGTGTACATGTAGTACAACCAGTTTGTGTTCATATACAGTGTACATGTAGTACAACCGGTTTGTTTTGATATACAGGGTACATGTAGTACAACCCGTTTGTTTTTATATACAATCTACATGTGGTACAATCAGTTTGTTTTTAAATACAGTGTAAATGTAGTACAACCAGTTTGTTTAGATATAGAGCTAAAATTTAGTACAACCGGTTTGTTTTGACATACAGTGTAGATGTAGTACAATCGGTTTGTCTTGATAAAGAGTGTACATGTAGTACAACCAGTTTTTTTTTATATAGTGTACATGTAGTACAACTAGTTTGTTTTGATATAGAATGGAAATGTAGTATAACCGGTTCGTTTTCATGTAGAAAGTACATGTAGTACAACCAGTTTTTTTGATATAGTGTACATGTAGTACAACTAGTTTGTTTTGATATAGAATGGAAATGTAGTATAACCGGTTCGTTTTGATGTAGAAAGTACATGTAGTACAACCAGTTTTTTGATATACAGTTTACATGTAGTACCACCATTTCGTTTTGATGTACAGTGTAAATGCAGTACATACAGTTTGTTTTGGTGTAGAGTGTAAAGGTAGTACAATCAGTTTTTTTATATACAATGTACATGTTGTACAACCGGTTTGTTTTGATGTACAGTGTACATGTAGTACAACCAGTTTGTTTTAATATACAGTGTAAATGTAGTAAAACCGGTTTGTTTTGATATAGAATGTTCATGTGGTATAAACGGTTTATTTTGATGTGCAGTTTACATGTAGTAGAACCAGTCTGTTTTGATATACAGTGTACATGTAGTACAACCGGTTTGTTTTGATATACAATGTACATATATTACGACGAGTTTGTTTTGATATAGAGTGTACATTTAATACAACTGGATTTTTATATACATTTTATATGTAATACAACCAGTTTGTTTTGATATCGATTTGACATCAAGTACAACCGGTTTGTTTTGATAAAGAGTATACATGTAGTACAACCAGTTTCTTTTGATACACAGTGTACATGTAGTACAACCACTTTGTTTTGAAATACAGTGTACATGTAGTACAAGCAGTTTGTTTTGATATACAGTGTACATTTAGTACAACCCGTTTGTTTTGATATAGAGTGAAAATTTAGTACAACCGGTTTGTTTTGACATGCAGTGTAGATGTAGTACAATCGGTTTGTTTTGATAAAGAGTGTAAATTAAGTACAACCGGTTTGTTTTGATAAAGAGTGTATATCTATTACAACGAGTTTGTTCTGATATACAGTGTACATGTAGTACAACCAGTTTTTTTTCATATAGTGTACATGTAGTACAACCAGTTTGTTTTCATATACAGTGTACATGTATTAGAACCAGTTTGTATTGATATACAGTGTACATGTAGCGCTACCAGTTTGTTTTGATATGCAGTGTACATGTAGTATTACCAGTTTTTTTATATAAAGTGTATATGTAGTACAATCAGTTTTTTTTATATACAATGTACACGTAATGCAACCACTTTGTTTTGATATAGAGTGTACATGTAGTACAACCAGTTTGTTTTCATATACAGTTTAAATGTAGTACAACCAGTTTGTTTTGATACACAATGTTCATGTAATACAACCGGTTTGTTTTGATATACAGTGTACTTGTAGTACAATCGATTTGTTTTGATATACGATGTACATGTGGTACAAACGGTTTGTTTTGATGTGCGATGTACATGTAGTAGAAACAGTTTGTTTTTATATACAGTGTAAATGTAGTAGAACCAGTTTGTTTTGATATACAGTGTACATGTAGTACACCCGGTTTGTTTTGATATACAATGTACTTGTAGTACAATCGATTTGTTTTGATATACAATGTACATGTGGTAGAAACGGTTTGTTTTGATGTGCGATGTACATGTAGTAGAACCAGTTTTTTTTTATATACAGTGTACATGTAGTAGAACCAGTCTGGTTTGATATACCGTGTACATGTAGTACACCCGGTTTGTTTTGATATACAATATACATTAGTACAACCGGTTTTTTGATATACAGTGTACATGTAGTACAACGAGTTGGTTTTGATACAGAGTGTACATGTAGTACAACCGGTTTTTTGATATACAGTGTACATGTAGTACAACCAGTTTCTTTATTTAGAGTGTACATGTAGTACAACCAGTTTGTTTAGATATAGAGTGAAAATTTAGTACAACCGGTTTGTTTTGACATACAGTGTAGATGTAGTACAATCGGTTTGCTTTGATAAAGAGTTTAGTTGAAGTACAACCGGTTTGTTTTGATAAACAGTGTACATGTAGTACAACCAGTTTGTTTTGATATAGAATGGAAATTTAGTATAACCTGTTTATTTTCATATAGAATGTACACGTAGTACAACCGGTTTGTTTTTATATACAGTGTACATGTAATGCAACCGGTTGGTTTTGATATACAGTGTACATGTAGTACAACCAGTTTGTTTTGATATAGAATGGAAATGTAGTATAACCGGTTTATTTTCATATAAAATGTACATGTAGTACAACCGGTTTGTTTTTATATACAGTGTACATGTAATGCAACCGGTTTGTTTTGATATAGAGTGTACATGTAGTACAACCAGTTTGTTTTGATATACAGTGTACATGTAGTACAAAGAAATTGTTTTGATATATAATGTACATGTAGTACAACGAGTTTGTTTTGATTTATAATGTACATGTAGTACAACCGGTTCGTTTTGATGTACAGTGTAAATGCAGTACTTATAGTTTGTTTTGGTGTAGAGTGTACATGTATTACAACCGGATTGTTTTGATATACAGTGTACATGTAGTACAACCAGTTTGTTTTAATATACAGTTTAAATGTAGTAAAACCGGTTTTTTATATAGAATGTACATTTAATAGAACCAGTTTGTTTTGATATAGAATATACATTTTGAACAACCAGTTTGTTTTTATATACAGTGTACGTGTAGTACAATTGGTTTGTTTTGATATACAATATACATGTAATACAACCAGTTTGTTTTGATATACAGTGTACATGTAGTACAATTGGTTTGTTTTGATATACAATGTACATGGAATAAAACCAGTTTGTTTTGATATACATTGTAAATGTAATACAATCAGTTTGTTTTAATATATAGTTTATATGTAGTACATTCTGTTTTTGATATACAGTGTACATGTAGTACAAAGAGTTTGTTTTGATATTGTTTACCTTTAATACAACCGGTTTTTTATATACATTGTACATGTAATACAACAGTTAGTTTTTCTTTACAATGTACATATAATACAACCGGTTTGTTTTGATATAGAGTGTACATGTTATACAACCTGTTTGTTTTGATATACAGTGTATATGTAGTGCAACCAGTTTGTTTTGATATAGAGTGTACATGTAGTACAACCAGTTTGTTTTGATATACAGTGTACATGTAGTACAATTGATTTGTTTTGGTATACAATGTACATGTAGGCCAACCGGTTCGTTTTCATGTTCAGTGTAAATGCAGTAAAATCAGTTTGTTTTGATGTAGAGTATAGATATAGTACAACCAGTTTGTTTTCATATAGAGTGCACATATAATACAACCGGTTTGTTTTGATATAGAGTGTACATGTAGTACAACCAGTTTGTTTTGATATGCAGTGTAAATGTATTACAACCAGTTTGTTTTGATATAGAATGGATATAGTACAACCAGTTTGTTTTCATATAGAGTGCACATATAATACAACCGGTTTGTTTTGATATAGAGTGTACATGTTATACAACCTGTTTGTTTTGATATGCAGTGTAAATGTATTACAACCAGTTTGTTTTGATATAGAGTGCACATGCATTACAACCGGTTTGTTTTGATATAGAGTGCACATGTATTAAAACCAGTTGGTTTTTATATAGAGTGCACATGTATTTCAACCAGTTTATTTTGATATAGAGTGCACATATAATACAACCGGTTTGTTTTGATATAGAGTGTACATGTTATACAACCTGTTTGTTTTGATATGCAGTGTAAATGTATTACAACCAGTTTGTTTTGATATAGAGTGCACATGCATTACAACCGGTTTGTTTTGATATAGAGTGCACATGTATTAAAACCAGTTGGTTTTTATATAGAGTGCACATGTATTTCAACCAGTTTATTTTGATATAGAGTGCACATATAATACAACCGGTTTGTTTTGATATTGAGTGCACATGTAGTACAACCGCTTGATATGTATTAACAACAAATTTGTTGACCAACAATGTTAGTTCCATATGGACTACCCATGTTAATTCTAATTTTCATACGGAACAACTATTTCAGTTTCATGTGTACGTAACGAATATGCTTTTGTATGCCTCAGTATGTGAATCAAGTGTATAAGAAACATGTAGACCAATAGTTTCAGTTCCAAGAGGACAAGTGATATTGATCTCATGGAGACCAATCGGAGACCATTCACATTAGTTTTTATTTGCATTCAGCATATGAAACAACCATTTGAGCTTGATATGGAATCCACGAAAGTTCCTATACACATTTTGTGGGTCAACTATATCAGTTCATATACACGTCAGTATGTGGGTCAACTATATCAGTTCCTATACACCTCAGTATGTGGGTCAACTATATCAGTTTCTATACACCTCAGTATGTGGGTCAACTATATCAGTTCTTATACACCTCAGTTTGTGGGTGAACAATATCAGTTCTTATACACCTCAGTATGTGGGTCAACTATATCAGTTCTTATACACCTCAGTATGTGGGTCAACTATATCAGTTCTTATACACCTCAGTATGTGGGTCAACTATATCAGTTCTTATACACCTCAGTATGTGGGTCAACTATATCAGTTCTTATACACCTCAGTATGTGGGTCAACTATATCAGTTCTTATACACCTCAGTATGTGGGTCAACTATATCAGTTCTTATACACCTCAGTATGTGGGTCAACTATATCAGTTCTTATACACCTCAGTATGTGGGTCTACTATATCAGTTCTTATACACCTCTGTACTACATGTACGCTGTATATCAAAACAAACCGGTTGTATTACATGAACATTGTATATAAAAAAAAACTGGTTGTACTACATTTACACTGTATATCAAAACAAACTGGTTTTACTGCATGTACACTCTATATAAAAACAGTGGTTGTATTATATGTACATTGTATATCAAAACAAACATTGTACTACATGTACACTCTATATCAAAAGAAACTGGTTGTACTACATGTACACTGTATATCAAAACAACCTGGTTGCACTACATGTACACTGTATATGAAAACAAACTGGTTGTACCACATTTACATTGTATATCAAAACAAATTTGTTGTACTACATCTACACTGTTTATCAAAACAAACTGGTTGTACTACGTGTACACTCTATATCAAAACCAACTCGTTGTACTACATGAACACTGTATATCAAAAAATCGGTTGTTCTACATGTACATTGTAAATCAAAACAAACCGGTTGTACTACATATACTCTGTATCTCAAAACAAACTGGTTGTACCACATGTACATTGTATTTCAAAACAAACTGATTGTACTACATGTACACTGTACATCAAAACTAACCAGTTGTACTACATGTACACTGTATATCAAAAAAACTGGTTGTGCTACACGTACACTGTATATCAAAATAACCATTTATACTACATGTAAACTGTATATCAAAACAAACCGGTTGTACTACATTTACAGTGTATTTTAATACAAACCGGTTGTACTACATATACTCTGTATCTCAAAACAGTGGTTGTATTACATGTACATTGTGTATCAAAACAAACTGGTTGCACTACATGTACACTCTATATCAAAACAGTGGTTGTATTACATGTACATTGTATATCAAAACAAACTGGATGCACTACATGTACACTGTATATAAAAACGAACCGGATGTACTACATGTACATTGTATATCAAAACAAACCGGTTGTACTACATGTACACTGTATATTTTAAAACAAACTGTTTGTATTACATGTACAATGTATATCAAAACAAACTGGTTGTACTACATGTACACTCTTTATCAAAACAAACGGGTTGTACTTCATTTACACTCTTTATAAAAAGAAACCGATTGTGCTACATCTACACTGTATGTCAAAACAAACCGGTTGTACTAAATTTTCACTCTATATCTAAACAAACTAGTTGTACTACATGTACACTCTACATCAACAAACTGGTTATATTACATGTACAGTCTATATCAAAACAAACCGGTTGTACTACATGTACACTGTATTTTAAAAAAAACTGGTTGTACTACATGTACACTCTATATCCAAACAAAGTGGTTGTATTACATGTACATTGTATATCAAAACAAACTGATTGTACTACATGTACACTCTATATCAAAACAAACTGGTTGTACTAAAAATACATTGTATATAAAAAACCGGTTGTACTACATTTACACTCTACATCAAATCAAACTGATTTTACTGCATTTACTACATCAAAACGAACCGTTTGTACTACATGTAAACTGTATATCAAAAGAAACTGGTTTGACTACATTTACACTGTATATCAAAACAAACTGGTTGTTCGACATGTATTTTCTATATCAAAACAAACTGGTTCCATTAAATGTACATTCTATATCAAAACAAACCGGTTTTACTACATTTACATTATATATTAAAACAAACTGGTTGTACTACATGTACACTGTACATCAAAACAAACCGGATGTATTACATATAAACTGTATATCAAAACAAACTGGTTGTACTACAGATACATTGTATATAAAAAACCCGGTTGTACTACATTTACACTCTACACCAAAACAAACAGTTTGTACTGCATTTACACTGTACATAAAATCGAACCAGTTGTACTACATGTAAACTGTATATCAAAACAAACTGATTGTATTACATTTACAATATATATCAAAACAAAATGTTGTACTACATGTACACTCTACATCAACACAAACCGGTTGCACAACATGTACACTCTACATCAACACAAACTGGTTGTACTACATGTACATTGTATACGAAATCAAACTAGCTGTAATACATGTACACAGTATATCAATACAAACCGATTGTACTACATGTACATTGTATATCAAAACAAACTGGTTTTATTACATGTACACTGTAAATCAAAACAAACCGGTTGTACTACATGTACATTCTATATCAAAAGTAACCGGTTATACTACATTTCCATTCTATATCAAAACAAACTGGTTGTACTATATGTACACTACATCAAAACAGACCAGTTGTACTACATGTACACTGTATATTAAAACTAATCGGTTGTACTACTTGTACACTCTATATCAAAACCAACCAGTTGTACTACATGTACAATGTATATCAAAAAAACCGGTTGTAGCTGATGTACACTCTATATCAAAACAAACTAGTTGTATAACATGTACATTTTGTATCAAAACGAACCAGTTGTACTACATTTCAATTCTATATCAAAACAAACTGGTTGTACTACATGTACACTCTTTATCAAAACAAACCGGTTGTACTTCATCTACACTCTTTATCAAAACAAACCGATTGCACTACATCTACACTGTATGTCAAAACAAACCGGTTGTACTAAATTTTCCCTGTATATCTAAACAAACTGGTGGTACTAAATGTACATTCTATATCAAAACAAAGTGGTTGTATGACGTGTACATTGTATTTCAAAACAAACTGTTTGTACTACATGTACACTCTATATCAAAACAAACCGGTTGTACTACATCTATACTGTATGTCAAAAGAAACCGGTTTTACTAAATTTTACATGTTTATCTAAACAAACTGAAGGTAATACATGTACACTCTATATCAAAACAAAGTGGTTGTATTACGTGTACATTGTATATCAAAACAAACTGGTTGTATTGCATATACACTTTACATCAAAGCAAACTCGTTGTACTACATGTACACTCTATATCAAAACAAACTTGATGTACTACATGTACACTCTATATCAAAACAAACTGGTTGTACTACATGTACACTGTTTATCAAAAAACCGGTTGTATTAAATGTACACTCTATATCAAAACCAACTCGTTGAACTACATGTACACTCTATATCAAAACAAATTGGCTGTACTAGATGTAAAATCGATATCAAAACAAACTGGTTGTACCACATTTACATTGTATATCAAAACAAACTGGTTGTGCTATATGAAAATTATATCAAAACGAAGTGGTTGTACTACATGTAAACTTTATATGAAAACAAACTGGTTGTACTACATGTACACTGTACATAAAAAAACCATTTGTACTACATGTACACTATATATTAAAAAAACTGGTTCTACTACATGTACATTGTATATCAAAACAAACTAATTCTACTACATCTACACTGCAGATCAAAATGAGCCGGTTGTACCACATGTACATTGTATATCAAAACAAACTGGTTGTGCTACATGTACACTGTATAGCAAAATAACCAGTTATACTACATGTACACTGTATATAAAAAGAAACCGGTTGTACTATATTTACAGTGTATTTTAAAACAATACGGTTGTACTACATGTAAATTGTATATCAAAACAAACCGGTGGTACTACATGTACAATATATATCAAACAAATTGGTTGTACTACATCTACACTGCATATCAAAACAAACCGGAAGTACTACATGTACATTGTATATCAAAACAAACCGGTTGTACTACATGTACACTGTATATCAAAACAAACTGGTTTTATTACATGTACACTGTAAATAAAAAAAACCGGTTGTACTACATGTACATTCTATATCAAAAGTAACCGGTTATACTACATTTCCATTCTATATCAAAACAAACTGGTTGTACTACATGTACACAGTATATAAAAACAAAGTGGTTGTAGTACATTACACTCTTTATCAAAACAAACCGGTGGTACTACATATAAACTCTTCATCAAAATAAATCGGTTGTACTACATCTACACTCTTTATCAAAAGAAACCGGTTGTACTATATCTACAGACCTTATCAAAACAAACTGTTTGTACTACATGCACAATGGATATCAAAACAAACTGGTTGTATTATATGTACATTCTATATCAAAAAAGTGGTTGTATTACATGTACACTCTCTATCAAAACAAACTGGTTGTATTAAATATACATTGTATATCAAAATAAACCGGGTGTGCTATGTAAACTGTATATCAAAACAAACTGGTTGTACTACATGTACATTCTTTATCAAAATAAACAGGTTGTATTACATGTACACTGTATATCAAAATAAACTGGATGTTCTACATGTACATTCTATATCAAAGCAAACTGGTTCTTTATATGTACATTCTATATCAAAATAACCGGTTAGGCTACATGTACACTGTATATCAAAACAAACTGGTTCTACTACATGTACACTGTATATCAAAAAACCGGTTTTACTACATCTACACTCTACATCAAAACAAACTGATTATACTGCATTTACACTGAACATGAAAACGAACCGGTTGGGCTACATGTACATTGTATATCAAAAATAATGGATTGTACTACATATACACTGTATATCAAAACAAACTGGTTGTACTACATGTACACTCTATATAAAAAACTGGATGCACTATATGTACACTGTATATCAAAACAAACTCGTTCTCCTACATGTACACTGTATATCAAAAAACAGGTTGTACTACATTTAAACTCTCCATCAAAACAAACTATTTCTACGGCATTTACACTGTATATCAAAACGAACCGTTTGTACTAAATGTAAACTGTATATAAAAACAAACTGATTGTATTACATTTACAATTTATATCAAAACAAACTGGTTTTATTACATGTACATTGTATATCAAAACAACCCGGTTGTACTACATCTACACTATATATCAAAACAAACTGGTTGTTCGACATGTATATTCTATATAAAAAAACTGGTTCTATTAAATGCACATTCTATATCAAAACAAACCGGTTGTACTACATTTACACTGTACATGAAAATGAACCAATTGTACTACATGTAAACTGTATATCAAAACAAACTGATGGAATTACATTTACAATGTATATAAAAAAACAGTTGTACTACACGTACATACTATATGAAATCAAACTGGTTGTATTACATGTACACTGTATATCAAAACAAACCGGTTGTACTACATGTACATTCTATATAAAAAAAACCGGTTGTACTACATTTACACAGTACATCAAAATAAACCGGTTGTACTACACGTACACACAATATAAAAACTGGTTTTACTACATGTACACTCTACATCAAAACGAACCGGTTGTACTACATATAAACTGTATATCAAAACAAACTGATTGTATTACATTTAAAATGTATATCAAAACAAACCGGTTGTACTACACGTACACACTATATCAAAACAAACTGGTTGTACTATATGTACATTGTATATCAAAACAAATTGGTTGTACTACATGTACATTGTATATCAAAACAAATTGTTTGTACGACACGTAAACTATGTATCAAAATAAACTGTTGTACTATATCTACACTATATCAAAACAGACCAGTTGTACTACATGTACACTGTATACCAAAACAAACCGGTTGTTTTACATCTACAGTGTATATCAAAAGAAACTGGTTGTACTACATATACAGTGTATATGAAAACAAACTGGTTGTACTACATGTAAACTTTATATAAAAAGAAACTGGTTGTACAACATGTACACTGTACATAAAAAAACCATTTGTACTACATGTACACTGCACATGAAAACAAACCGGTTGTACCACATGTACATTGTATATAAAAGAACTGGTTGTACCACATGTACATTGTATATTAAAACACTCTGATTGTACTACATTTACACTGTATATCAAAACAGAGTGGTTTTACTACATGTACACTCTATATCAAAACAAACTGGTTGTATTACATGTACACTATATCAAAACCAACCGGTTGTACTGGATATAAAATCGATATTAAAAAAACTGGTTAAACCACATTTACATTATATATCAAAAAAACGGTTGTACTACATGTACACTATATATAAAAAAACTGGTTCTACTACATGTACACTGTATATCAAAAAAACTAATTCTACTAAATCTACACTGCAGATCAAAACGAACCGGTTGTATCACATGTACATTGTATATCAAAACAAACTGGTTGTGCTACATGTACACTGTATATCAAAATAACCAGTTATGCTACATGTACACTGTATATCAAAACAAACCGGTTGTTTTACATCTACAGTGTATATCAAAAGAAACTGGTTGTACTACATAAACAGTGTATATGAAAACAAACTGGTTGTACTACATGTAAACTTTATATAAAAAGAAACTGGTTGTACAACATGTACACTGTACATAAAAAAACCATTTGTACTACATGTACACTGCACATGAAAACAAACCGGTTGTACCACATGTACATTGTATATAAAAGAACTGGTTGTACCACATGTACATTGTATATTAAAACACTCTGATTGTACTACATTTACACTGAATATCAAAACAGAGTGGTTTTACTACATGTACACTCTATATCAAAACAAACTGGTTGTATTACATGTACACTATATCAAAACCAACCGGTTGTACTGGATATAAAATCGATATTAAAAAACTGGTTGTACTACATTGACACTGTATATCAAAACAGAGTGGTTTTACTACATGTACACTCTATATCAAAACAAACTGGTTGTATTACATGTACACTATATCAAAACCAACCGGTTGTACTGGATATAAAATCGATATTAAAAAAACTGGTTAAACCACATTTACATTATATATCGAAAAAACGGTTGTACTACATGTACACTATATATAAAAAAACTGGTTCTACTACATGTACACTGTATATCAAAAAAACTAATTCTACTAAATCTACACTGCAGATCAAAACGAACCGGTTGTATCACATGTACATTGTATATCAAAACAAACTGGTTGTGCTACATGTACACTGTATATCAAAATAACCAGTTATGCTACATGTACACTGTATTAAAAAACAAACCGGTTGTACTATATTTAAAGTGTATTTTAAAACAAACCGGTTGTACTACATGTAAATTGTATATCAAAACAAACCAGTTGTACTACATGTACAATATATAAAAACAAATTGGTTGTACTACATGTACACTGCACATCAAAACAAACCAGTTGTACTACATGTACACTGTATATAAAAAAAAACTGGTTGCACTACATGTACACTGTAAATCAAAACAAACTGGTTGTACCACACTTACATTGTATATCAAAACAAACTGGTTGTACTACATATACACTCCATACCAAAACAAACCGGAAGTGCTACATGTACATTGTATATCAAAACAAACTGGTTGTTCTACATGTACACTGTATATCAAAACAAACTGGTTGTATTACATGTACACTGTAAATCAAAACCAACCGGGTGTACTACATGTACATTCTATATCAAAAGTAACCGGTTATACTACATATCCATTCTATATCAAAACAAACTGGTTGTACTACATTACACCCTTGATCAAAACAAACCGGTGGTACTACATATAAACTCTTTATCAAAATAAATCGGTTGTACTACATCTACACTCCTTATCAAAAGAAACCGGTTGTACTATATCTATAGACTTTATCAAAACAAACTGGTTGTACTACATGCACAATCGATATCAAAACAAACTGGTTGTATAATATGTACACTCTATATCAAAAAAGTGGTTGTATTACATGTACACTCTATATCAAAAAAGTGGTTGTATTACATGTACACTCTCTATCAAAAAAAAACTGGTTGAACTACATGTACATTGTACATAAAAAAACCATTTGTACTACATGTACACTGCACATGAAAACAAACCGGTTGTACCACATGTACATTGTATATAAAAGAACTGGTTGTACACCATGTACATTGTATATTAAAACAAACTGGTTGTACTACATTTACACTTTATATCAAAACAGTGGTTTTACTACATGTACACTCTATATCAAAACAAACTGTTTGTATTACATGTACACTATATCAAAACCAACCGGTTCTACTGGATGTAAAATCAATTTTAAAAAAAACTGTCTGTACCACATTTACATTGTATATGAAAAAAACGGTTGTACTACATGTACACTATATATAAAAAAACTGGTTCTACTACATGTACAATGTATATAAAAAAAAACTAATTCTACTACATCTACACTGCAGATCAAAACGAACCGGTTGTACCACATGTACATTGTATATCAAAACAAACTGGTTGTGCTACATCTACACTGTATATCAAAATAACCAGTTATGCTACATGTACACTGTATATAAAAACAAACCGGTTGTACTATACTTACAGTGTATTTTAAAACAAACCGGTTGTACTACATGTACATTGTATATCAAAACAAACCGGTTGTACTACATCTACACTGTATATCAAAACAAACTCGTTGTATTACATGTAAATTGTATATCAAAACAAACTGGTTGTTCGACATGTATATTCTATATAAAAAACTGGTTCTATTAAATGCACAATTTTATATCAAAATAAACCGGTTGTACTACATTTACACTGTACATCAAAATAAACCGGTTGTACTACACGTACACACAATATAAAAAACTGGTTTTACTACATGTACACTCTACATCAAAACGAACCGGTTGTACTACATATAAACTGTATATCAAAACAAACTGATTGTATTACATTTACAATGTATATCAAAACAAACCGGTTGTACTACACGTACACACTATATCAAAACAGACTGGTTGTACTACATGTACATTGTATATCAAAACATATTGCTTGTACTACATGTACATTGTATATCAAAACAAATTGTTTGTACGACATGTAAACTATGTATCAAAACAGACCAGTTGCACTACATGTACACTGTATATTAAAACAAATCGGTTGTACTTCATCTACACTGTATGTCAAAACAAACCGGTTGTACTAAATTTTCCCTGTATATCTAAACAAACTGGTGGTACTACATGTACACTCTATATCAAAACCAAGTGGTTGTATTACGTGTACATTGTATATCAAAACAAACTGGTTGTACTGCATATACACTTTACATCAAAACAAACTGTTTGTACTACATGTACACTCTATATCAAAACAAACCGGTTATACTACATGTACACTCTATATCAAAAATGGTTGTACCACATGTACATTCTATACAAAAGAACTGGTTGTACCACACGTACATTGTATATTAAAACAAACTGGTTGTACTACATTTACACTGTATATTAAAACAGAGTGGTTTTACTACATATACACTCTATATCAAAACAAACTGGTTGTATTACATGTACACTATATCAAAACAAACCGGTTGTACTGGATGTAAAATCGATATTAAAAAAACTGGTTGTACTACATGTACATTGTATATCAAAACAAACAGGTTGTACTACATATACACTGTATATCAAAATAAACTGGTTGTTCTACATGTACATTCTATATCAAAACAAACCGGTTCTTTACATGAACATTCTATATCAAAACAAACCGGTTGTGCTACATGTACACTGTATATCAAAACAAACTGGTTCTACTACATCTACACTGTATATCAAAATAACTGGTTCTACTACATATACACTGTATATAAAAACAAACCGGTTGTACTATATTTACAGTATATTTTAAGACAAACCGGTTGTACAACATGTAAATTGTATATCAAACCAAACCGGTTGTACTACATGTACAGTATATAAAAACAAATTGGTTATTTTACATGTACATTCTATATCAAAACGAACCGGTTGTAATACCTGTACATTGTATATCAAAACAAACCGGTTGTATTACATGTACACTATATCAAAACAAACTGATTTTACTGCATTTGCACTGAACATGAAAACAAACTGGTTGTACTACATGTACACTATATAAAAAAACTGGATGCACTATATGTACACTGTAAATCAAAACGAACCGTTTGTACTAAATGTAAACTCTATATAAAAACAAACTGATTGTATTACATTTACAATTTATATCAAAACAAACTGGTTTTATTACACGTACATTGTATATCAAAACAAACCGGTTGTACTTCATCTACACTGTATATCAAAACAAACTCGTTGTATTACATTTACATTCTATATCAAAACAAACCGGTTGGACTACATTTACACTGTACATGAAAATGAACCGGTTGTACTAGATGTAAACTGTATATCAAAACAAACTGATTGTATTACATTTACAATGTATATAATAAACAGTTGTACTACACGTACATACTATATCAAATCAAACTGGTTGTATTACATGTACACTCTACATCAAAACGAACCGGTTGTTTTACATGTACATTCTCTATCAAAACGAACCAGTTGCACTACATGTACACTGTATATCAAAAGAAACCGGTTGTACTACATTTACAGTATATTTTAAAACAAACGGTTGTACTCTATGTACATTGTATATCAAAACAAACTAGTTGTACTACATGTACATTCTATATAAAAATTGGTTGTATTATATATACATTCTATATCAAAACAAACCGGTTATACTACATGTACATTGTATATCAAAACAAACTGGTTGTACTACATGTACACTATATATCAAAACAAACTGGATGTACTACATGTACACTGTATATCAAAAGAAACCGGTTGTACTACATATACAATCGATATCAAAACAAATTCGTTTTACCACATTTACATTGTATATCAGAAAAACCGGTTACACTACATGTACAATCGATATCAAAACAAACTAGTTGTATTAAATGTACACTCTGTACAAACCAAAGTAGTTGAATTACAAGTACATTGTATATCAAAAGAAACTGGTTGTATTACATGTACACTCTATATCAAAACCAACCGGTTGTACTACATGTACACTGTATATAAAACAAACTGGTTGTATTACATGTACACTGTACATGAAAACAAACCGGTTGTACTACATGCACACTGTATATCAAAACAAACTGGTTATATTACATGTACATTCTATATCAAAACGAACCGGTTGTAATACCTGTACATTGTATATCAAAACAAACCGGTTGTATTACATGTACACTATATCAAAAGAAACTGTTGTAGTAGATAAACACTGTATATCAAAAGAAACTGGTTGTATTACTTGTACATTCTATATCAAAACATACTGCTTGTACTATATGTATACTCTTTATCAAAACAAACCGGATTTACTACATCTTCACTTTATATCAAAACAAACCTGTTGTACTACATGTACGCTGTATATCAAAAGAAACAGGTTGTACTACATGTAATTGTACACCAAAACCAACTGGTTGTACTACATTTACACTGTATTTTAAAATAAACCGGTTATAATACATATACACTGTATATCAAAACACACTGGTTCTACTACATGTACACTGCACATCAAAACAAACCAGTTGTACTACATGTACACTGTATAACTAAACAAACTAGTTGTACTACATGACCAATCGATATCAAAACAAACCGGTTGTACTGCATTTTCACTCTATATCGAAACAAACCGGTTTTAATACATGTACACTGTATATAAAAAACTGATTCCACTAAATGTACACTGCACATCAAAACAAACCGGTTGTACAACATTTTCACTCCATATCAAAACAAACTGGTTGTACGACATTTACACTGTATTTTAAAACAAACCGGTTCTACTACATGTACAATGCACTTCAAAACAAACCGGTTGTACAAAATGTACATTGTGTATCAAAACAAACTGGTTGTACTACATGTACATTCTATATAAAAACTGGTTGTATTATATATACATTCTATGTCAAAACAAACCGGTTGTACTACATTTACACTGTATATCAAAACAAACTGGTTGTACTACATGTACACTATATATCAAAACAAACTGGTTGCACTACATGTACACTGTATATCGAAACAAACTGGTTGTATTACATGTACAATCGATATCAAAACAAACTGGTTGTATTAAGTGTACACTCTATATCAAAACCAACCGGTTGTACTACATGTACACTGTATATCAAAACAAACTGGTTGTATTACATGTACACTGTACTTTAAAACAAACCAGTTGTACTCCATGTACACTGTATATCAAAAAAATGGTTGTACTACATGTACATTCTATATCAAAACAAACTGGTTTTGCTACATGTACACTTTATATCAAAACAAACTTTTTGTACTACATGTACACTGTATATGAAAACAAACTGGTTGTATTACATGTACATTCTCTATCAAAACGAACCAATTGCACTACATGTACACTGTATATCAAAACAAACCGGTTGTACTACATTTACAATATATTTTAAAACAAACAGTTGTTCTCCATGTACATTGTATATCAAAACAAACCGGTTATAGTACATAAACATTGTATATCAAAACAAACTGGTTCTACTACATGTACATTCTATATAAAAATTGGTTGTATTATATGTACATTCTATGTCAAAACAAACCGGTTGTACTACATTTACACTGTATATAAAAACAAACTTGTTAAACTACATGTACACTGTATATCAAAACAAACTGGTTGAACTACATGTACACTCTATATCAAAACAAACTGGTTGTACTACATGTACAACTGATATGAAAACAAGTTCGTTGTACCACATTTCAATTGTATATCAAAACCAACTGGTTATACTACATGTACATTCTATATAAAAATGGTTGTATTATATATACATTCTATGTCAAAACAAACCGGTTGTACTACATTTACACTGTATATCAAAACAAATCGGTTGTACTACATGTACACTGTATATCAAAACTAACTGGTTGAACTAAATGTACACTGTATATCAAACCGAACTGGTTGTATTACATGTACACTCTATATCAAAAGAAACCGGTTGTACTACATGTACAATCGATATCAAAACATATTCGTTGTACCACATTTACATTGTATATCAAAAAACCGGTTACACTACATGTACAATCGATATCAAAACAAACTGGTTGTACTACATGTTCACTTTATATCAAAACAAACCGGTTGTACTACATGTACACTGTATATCAAAACAAACTGGTTGTATTACATGTACAGTGTACATGAAAACAAACCGGTTGTACTACATGCACACTGTATATCAAAACAAACTGGTTATATTACATGTACATTCTATATCAAAACGAACCGATTGTACTACCTGTACATTGTATATCAAAAGAAACTGGTTGTATTACTTGTACACTATTTTAAAACAAACTGCTTGTATTACATGTTATATCAAAACAAACTGGTTGTACTACATGTACACTTTATATCAAAACAAACTGGTTCTACTACATGTACAGTATATATCAAAAGAAAATGGTTGTATTACATGTACACTCTATATCAAAACAAACCGGTTGTAATAAATGTACATTCTATATCAAAACAAAACGGTAATACTACATTTACACTGTACATCAAAACAAACCAGTTGTACTACATGTACATTGTAGATCAAAACAAACTGGTTGTATTACATGTACAATGTGTATAAAAAATCCGATTGTATTAAATGTACACTATATATCGAAACTAATTCGTTGTACTACATGTACACTGTATATTAAAACAAACTCATTGTACTACATGTACACTGTACACCAAAAGAAACCAGTTGTACTACATGTACACTGTATATCAAACAAAATGGTTGTGCTACATGTACACTGTATATGAAAATAACCAGTTGTACTACATGTACACTGTATATAAAAACAAACCGGTTGTACTACATTAACAGTGTACTTTAAAACAAACCGGTTCTATTACAAAAGCACTGTATATAAACACAAATCGGTTGTACTACATGTACACTGTACATAAAAACAAACTGGTTGTACCACATGTACATTGTATATTAAAACAAACTGGATGTACTACATGTACACTCTATATCCAAACAAACCGGTTGTACTACATGTACAATCGATATCAAAACAAACTGGTTGTATTAAATGTACACTCTATATCAAAACGAACCGGTTGTAATACCTGTACATTGTATATCAAAACAAACGGGTTGTATTACATGTACACTATATCAAAATAAACTGGTTGTAGTAGATAAACACTGTATATCAAAAGAAACTGGTTGTATTACTTGTACACTATTTTATAACAAACTGCTTGTATTACATGTTATATCAAAACAAACTGGTTGTATTACTTGTACACTATATTAAAACAAAGTGCTTGTATTACTTGTTATATCAAAACAAACTGGTTGTACTACATGTACACTGTATATCAAAACAAACAGGTTGTATTACATGTACATTCTATATGAAAACGAACAAGTTATATTACATGTACACTCTTTATCAAAACAAACCGGTTGTACTACATGTACATTCTATATCAAAATAACTGGTTGTATTACATGTACATTCTATATCAAAACAAACTGCTTGTACTATATGTACACTCTTTATCAAAACAAACCGGTTGTACTACATCTACACTCTTTATCAAAACAAACCTGTTGTACTACATGTACACTGTATATCAAAACAAACCGGTTGTACTACATGTACATTGTATACCAAAACAAACTGGTTGTACTACATTTACACTGTATTTTAAAACAAACCGGTTGTAATACATGTACACTGTATATCAAAACACACTGGTTCTACTACATGTACACTGCACATCAAAACAAACCGGTTGTACAACATGTACATTGTATATGAAACCAAACTGGTTGTACTACATGTACACTGTACTTTAAAACAAACCAGTTGTACTACATGTACACTGTATACCTAAACAAACTGGTTGTACTACATGTACAATCGATATCAAAACAAACCGGTTGTACTACATGTACATTCTATATAAAAACTGGTTGTATTATATATACATTCTATGTCAAAACAAACCGGTTGTACTACATTTACACTGTATATCAAAACAAACTGGTTGTACTACATGTACACTGTATATCAAAACAAACTGGATGTACTACATGTACACTATATATCAAAACAAACTGGTTGCACTACATGTACACTGTATATCGAAACAAACTGGTTGTATTACATGTACACTCTATATCAAAACCAACCGGTTGTACTACATGTACAATCGATATCAAAACAAATTCGTTGTACCACATTTACATTGTATATCAAAACAAACTGGTTGTACAACATGTACACTCTATTTTAAAACAAACCGGATGTACTACATGTACATTGTATATCAAAACAAACTAGTTGTACTACATGTACACTCTATATCAAAACAAACCGATGGTACCACATGTACACTGTATATCAAAACAAACCGGTTGTGCTACATTTACACTGTATATAAAAAAACTGGTTGTACTATATGTACACTGTATATCAAAACAAACTGGTTGTATTACATGTACACTATATATCAAAACAAACTGGTTGTATTAAATGTACACTCTATATCAAACCAAAGTAGTTGGATTACAAGAACATTGTATATCAGAACAAACTGGTTGTACTACATGTTCACTCTATATGAAAACCAACCGGTTGTGCTACATGTACATTGTACATCAAAACAAACTGGTTGTATTACAT
Organism: Carcinoscorpius rotundicauda; assembly: GCA_011833715.1. NCBI lineage: Eukaryota > Metazoa > Arthropoda > Merostomata > Xiphosura > Limulidae > Carcinoscorpius > Carcinoscorpius rotundicauda. Next base: position 2,911,187 of record CM022404.1, on the reverse strand, counting down.
GTAAACTGTATATCAAAACACCGGTTGTACTACATTTACACTCTACATTAAAAGAAACTGGTTGTACTGCATTTACACTGTACATCAAAACCAACCGATTGTGCTACATGTACACTGTTTATAAAAACAAACTCGTTGTACTACATGTACATTGTATATCAAAACAAACCGGCTGTTCTATATATACATTTTATATCAAAACAAACTGGTTCTATTACATGTACATTCTATATCAAAACAAACCGGTTGTACTACATTTACACAGTATATCAAAACAAACTGGTTGTACTACATGTACACTGTACATCAAAACAAACCGTTGTACTAGATGTACACTGTATATCAAAACAAACCGGTTGTATTACATGTACATTGTATATCAAAACAAACTGGTTGTACTATATGTACACTGTATGTCAAAACAAACTGGTTGTATTACATGTACACTGTATATCAAAACAAACCGGTTGTATTACATGTACATTGTATATCAAAACAAACCGGTTGTGCTACATTTACACTGTATATAAAAAAACTGGTTGTACTACATGTACACTGTATATCAAAACAAACCGGTTGTATTACATGTACATTCTATATAAAACGAACCGGTTGTATTACACGTACACTATATATTAAAACAAACCGGTTGTATTTCATGTACAATCTATGTCAAAACGAACCAAGCCATTTGGTAATAACTGTGGTTTCTTTATTTTTTAAAAATTGGAACCGTTTTTATGGAGATTTCAAATTTCTTCACAGAAAACTAACATCAAGGTGTCTTGCTAAATACAAGTGACGTTGAATTTCACTGATTCGAACTAATGCATGTTTTATAACAGGAAGTAATGATTTAACACTTTCCTAGACTGATCAGTGGTGTACAAAGAGGTGAACGGTTATTTCTTTAAAACATTAGAAATGTAACAAACTTAATTCGTTTTCTTTCTAGTTATTTAACCTGAGTAACACGGGTTAATTTCAAACACTCATTATATATAGTGTTATATTTGGACATATAACAGGGTTTTATCTCATGACATAAGGAAATGAAGCTAACAATATAATGATAATTTATATATTAAAATGATAGCTGTCACATTATTGTTTTCTTGGAATTGTTTATGACAATAAACGAAAGAACGAGGTTTCGAATATTGAAAGTTTCGAACAATAATTAAAATGTAAAGAAACATTGAAAACAAAACTATGAAAATAAGAAGCAGCCATCTTTGTTCAGGGGATAAAACACGTGGTAACAACTGGGAAACTTAAAGAATGATCATGGACAGTTTAACTACACAAACAGGGGGTGATAGGTATAATAACAAATGTCTGGGACCGAAGAGGGTGTAGGAATATGATCGTCTTCGACACTTGATGAAGAAGAGAGAGACAGATACAGTAAATGACACTTTTCACAACCTAAAACAATCAAATGTATGCTGGAGAGTCCTTGGAGATACATGATGAGTGAGCCTCACAGAAACGTTTAGCTGTTACTAAACACATTCGTTACTTAAGCCTAAAGCAGTTGAAGTCCTAAATATAAACAAACTGCACAAGATGAAAGATGTAATTAGTACTTAAATCAGATTAACGTGATACAAATGACAATATAAGCACACTATAATAGTCAACAGAGTAATTCAAAACTTCTGCTTTTAGTATTTTAACCCGTTAATCGATGAGATATGACCCCATGACCAAACACATTCCATTCTCTTCCAGTAGCCACTGAGGCTCGAATTTTACCTTTCTTCCGACTTCCGTATGCCAGACACAGTTTAATAGGGGCAGGGTTTATCTTTAACGTGAGTATTTTGTTGTTTTTTTGAGATAAAGAGAAACATTCTGTGATAATAATGTCTCAGGGCGAATTGAAATTATTCATAACACCTGCTATTCTAAAGTGTAATACTGCACGTCAGAACGTAAACCTCATGTAAGGTTATCTGTTATAGTATATAACTCTGCTTGAGGTTAAAGTTATCTGTTCTAGTGTATAACTCTGTTAAAGGTTAAAGTTATCTGTTCTAGTACATAACTCTGTTAGAAGTTAAAATAATCTGTTCTAGTGTATAACTCTGACAGAACCTTGGAGGTTAAAGTTATCTGTTCTAGTGTATAACTCACAGAACCTTGGAGGTTAAGGTTATCTGTTCTAGTATAAAACTAATAGAACTGTTAGAGGTTAAGATTATCTGTTCTAGTATAAAACTAATAGAACTGTTAGAGGTTAAGGTTATCTGTTCTAGTGTATAACTCTGATGGAACTGTTAGAGGTTAAGGTTTTCTGTTCTAATGTATAACTCTAGTAGAACTGTTAGAGGTTAAGGTTATCTGTTCTAGTGTATAACTCTGATGGAACTGTTAGAGGTTAAGGTTATCTGTTTTAGTATATAACTCTGATGTAACTGTTAGAGGTTAAGGTTATCTGTTCTGGTATATAACTCTGATGGAACTGTTACAGGTTAAGGTTATCTGTTCTCGTATATAACTCTGATGGAACTGTTACAGGTTAAGGTTATCTGATCTAGTGTATAACTCTGATGGAACTGTTAGAGGTTAAAGTTATCTGTTCTAGTACATAACTCTGTCAGAGGTTAAAGTTATCTGTTCTACTGTATAACTCTGACAGTACCTTGGTGATTAAAGTTATTTGTTCCAGTGTATAACTCTGACAGCACCTTGGAGGTGAAAGTTATCTGTTCTATTGTATAACTCACAGAACATTGGAGGTTAAGGTTATCTGTTCTAGTGTATAACTCACAGAACATTGGAGGTTAAGGTTATCTGTTCTAGTGTATAACTCTGATGTAACTGTTAGAGGTTAAGGTTATCTGTTCTAGTGTATAACTCTAATAGAATTGTTAGAGGTTAAGGTTATCTGTTCTAGTGTATAACTCTAATAGAATTGTTAAAGGTTAAGGTTATCTGATCTAGTGTATAAATCTGATGTAACTGTTAGAGGTTAAAGTTATCTGTTCTACTGTATAACTCTGACAGTACCTTGGTGGTTAAAGTTATTTGTTCCAGTGTATAACTCTGACAGCACCTTGGAGGTGAAAGTTATCTGTTCTATTGTATAACTCACAGAACCTTGGAGGTTAAGGTTATCTGTCCTGGTATATAACTCTGATGTAACTGTTAGAGGTTAAAGTTATCTGTTCTAGTATATAACTTTGACAGAACCTTGGAGGTTAAAGTTATCTGTTCTAGTGTATAACTCTGACAGCACTTTGGAGGTTAAGGTCATCTGTTCTAGTGTATAAATCTAGTAAAACTGTTAGAGGTTAAGGTTATCTGTTCTTGTATATAACTCTGATGTAACTGTTAGAGGTTAAGGTTATCTGTTCTAGTGTATAACTCTGATGGAACTCTTAGAGGTTAAAGTTATCTGTTCTAGTGTATAACTCTAATAGAACTGTTAGAGGTTAAAGTTATCTGTTCTAGTGTATAACTCTAATAGAACTGTTAGAGGTTAAGGTTATCTGTTCTGGTATATAACTGATGGAACTGTTAGAGGTTAAGGTTATGTGTTCTAGTGTATATCTCTAATAGAACTGTTAGATGTTAAGGTTATCTGTTCTAGTATATAACTCTGATGTAACTGTTAAGAGGTTAAAGTTATCTGTTCTAGTGTATAACTCTAATAGAACTGTTAGAGGTTAAGGTTATCTGTTCTGGTATATAACTGATGGAACTGTTAAAGGTTAAGGTTATGTGTTCTAGTGTATAACTCTGATGGAACTGTTAGAGGTTAAGGTTATCTGATCTAGTGTATAACTCTGATGTAACTGTTAGAGGTTAAGGTTATCTGTTCTAGTATATAACTCTGATGTAACTGTTACAGGTTAAGGTTATCTGTTCTAGTATCTTACTCTAATAGAACTGTTAGAGGTTAAGGTTATCTGTTGTGTAAAGTATCTATTTAAACCAGTGAAGACAAACAGTTATTATCTGTCTTATGTTCTCGGTGATCCAGCAATGATATTTTTTTGTTCATAATAGATTCATTTCATTGTACTGTTCCGTGTTCGACAGCACAGAAAGTCACATTTTGTGACTTTGTGATCATTCACCATCATTTAACCCACTCGAAAATAATACCCTCGTTTTTTAAAAGACTACCATCTTAGTTAATGAACCGGGGTTGGTCGAGTCTTTAACATTTCATAATGTTAATTCCAGGGTGCACGATTCTTGTCTCGCTTTAGCAAAAAACGCCCTCTGCATTTTGAAGCCGTTATTACGGTTTTCAGTTATGATTAGTGAAATATCGGCTAGTCATAACCACCGACCATAACACTTGGGCTACTATTTTACCAACGAACAGTGGGATTAACGGCACATTATAATGTCCCCACGGGTGAAAGGGAAAGCATGCTCGGTTTGACGGGGACGCGAACCCTCGGATTACGAGTCGAGCGCCTGAACCACCTGGTCATACCAAACTGTGTGTCAAGTGAAGGATCAGTCCGTTTTCCTCTCAATGAAATTGTTTTGTTATCACGGGGATTCGAACCCACAACCCTTAGAATGCGAATCAAGCGCCCAGCCCATCTGGATGTGGCGGGCCCAATTGTTAAGGTCAAAGAGAAGTCCGAGAGTTCGTGGTATGAGGAGTTCATTATCTACTCTCACTCCAATCTATTAGTTCAAAATTAGAAACGACCAGCTTCGATAACCCTCGCGAATACCTGAAACAATCAAATATGATAAAACAACAGTTTTGATGAAATAAAGCTATGTGGATGTTAAGTTTCTGACCATATTAAGAAAAACAAAACAGTGTTAATAAAATACTCTAAGCCAATCATAAAACTAGAATTTTTGAAGTGTTTCGAGGAATCGAAGTTGTCAAAAATCGGGAATTTGGTTAAAAGGGCGAATGTATTAACTGTAAAAGGACATACTCTTGTGACACAGACAAAGGTACCTACAGCAAAACATCACAGCTTGAGGAGGAATGTATTAACTGTAAAAATATTTATAACATCTTAAACATCAATGAGGAAGCCGACCGAAAATTCAAACGATCGTACAGCGTGGTCGCTAGAAAAGCGGAAAATTTGTCAAACAGCTATTTATTTTTACAAAGAATAACTTTTACAAAGTTTTTTAAAGGCATATGTTATGTTACACTCATAGATGCTCAAAATTATTAAAATCATGCATTTTATTCATGATGTAAAGAAATCAAAATAGAAATGAGTAAGCACGCATTTTGTTCATGATATCATCTGACCCTCAAATTTTCCGCTTTTCTAGCGACCACCCTGTATTTCCACTTTAAATTCGTTTTGTAAAATACGTTTGAACATATATTGAAGCGTTTTAGCTGCTAATTACTCAAAATTTGGACTCCAACTTGTTTTATTTATTTCAAGTCCTTAAAATGTACTTGAAAACTGTATTTTATCTTTCATTTTATTTTTTCCAACCACACCCCCCAGTAGCACAGTAAGATGACTGATTACTTCCAGCGCTAGAAATCAGGTTTCGATACCTGTGACAGCGCTACAAAGAGTTTTTTGGTTAACCACAAACGAACAAACTTTTATCCACGAAGCGATACAATCGGCTTTCAATTTACAAACAAGAACACAGTTTTATTATGTGGTATATTTTAAAGTCTTTACTTACAAAGTGTGTTATATCACGATACTGAGTCAGTCCATAAGTGATAGTCAAAACAGAAAAATGAGATGGAAACCCATAAAAAACAGTGGAGATCCCCGAAAGAAACAAAAATATGGAGCATGCCCAAGTCTGCAGGAGATGACAAAAAAAAAAAAATACAGTGGAACCTCGTCAACTCCAGAAAATATAAACAAAACGGTGTGATCCTGGTCAGGTCTGGAAGACATTACAAAGAGGTGAAACACGACTGCTCGCATCTAGAAAACTTGAAGAAAAAAAAATTAACACGAAATGAAACTTCTGCGCATAAGCAAATCCATAAACTTACTTTTAAAATGTTCGACAAATGCTATTTGACTGAAGAAAACGAGCCTTCAAGAACACGATAAAAGGTTACACATTATTCGCATTTCTTTCCGCGTTCTTGAAATGTTTATTTACAAACGTAATTTTAGACCTACAGCAATGTCAACATAAATATTTCAAAAGTATACTTTTGTTCATCCCTCTTGTACGCATCTATAGCTCGTGTTGAAGTTTTGGCAAATTAAGTGAAAGCTGTATCTTCGTGATAGGTCTCTACTTTATAGATTACGAGACCACAGCGACACTTAAGAAATCTTGTTACTGTGACATGTATTTTTTTATTTAAGTTTTCAAGCCTAGACGGATTGATCCGATGACGAAATATCGTCTAAAGAACATCCGAGTATAAAGTAAAGTGTGATATAACCGGATTCGTCTTCAGCGGGCCTCCTCCTTTCTCTTGTAAAGCTGGATCAGGGAGATGGAAAAGTGAAACCAGTCTCACATTCTATTACTGCTATGTCTTGCAGTGAAAGAAAAAAAGTTTGCTTTTTTTGTTGTTTTTAATTTCGCACAAAGCTTTTCCAGGGTTATCAGCGCTAGTCATCCCTAATTTAGCAGTGTAAGACGAGAGGGAAGGCAGCTAGTCATCACCACCCACCGCCAACTCTTAGGCTGCTCTTTTACCAACGAATAGTGGGATTGACCGTCACATTATAACGCTTCCACGGCTGAAAGGACGAGCATGTTTGGTACGACGGGGATTCGAGCCCACGACCCTCGGATTACGAGTCGAACGCCTTAATCCATCTGGCTGTGCAGGGCCAACACAACCTTAACCACCAGGCTATGCAGGGCCAACACAACCCTAACCCATTTGGCTATGTAGATTCTGAAAGAAATAAGAAAACTGTTACTGACATTTTAGGTAAGGTCCGGCATGGCCAAGCGTGTTAAGGCTTGCTACTCGTAATCTGAGGGTTCGCATCCCCGACGCACCAAACATGTTCGCTCTTTCAACCATGGGGGCGTTATAATGTGACGGTCAATCCCAATATTCGTTGGTAAAAGAGTAGCCCAAGAGTGGACGTAGGGTGGTGATGAATTAGGGACGGTTAGCACAGATAACCCTCGAGTAGCTTTGTGCGAAATTCTAGGCCTAGTGATTTTGCACACGTTGAAAGTGAAACTTGATTCGTTCGTTGGCCCCTGTGAGTTTCTAAACAATAAAACAAAGATCTAATTTGTTCTTTAGGCTTTGCCTTTTCTTTATAAAATACAACTTTCATAAGAAGAAAGAAACGAAACAGCTCTCTAATAATTATTTGTCAACTTTCAACGTAAGATATTTCTCAGCGTACTTGTAATGCTTCTGACAGGAGAAAAAAATCCCCTTTTCAGAGAGCCCCTCCTGACTATCTGTTTAAAATAAAAATTCCTACCTCTTATTATTAGTTGCTCCCCTTTCTACCTAACCCTTAGTTTACTCTAGATTTCCTAACAATTTTTTTCCACCGTATTTAATGCTCACAAACAATGTTTATACAACATACATAGACCAGTGTAAAGACAATCTTGATGATTTCCTGCTGTATTTTGAATCAGTGATCATTGCTTTAAAGCTGTTATTATATTGTGATATCTATATTAATATGTGAGGGTTATTATATTGTGATATCTATATTAATATGTGAGAGTTATTATATTGTGATATCTATATTAATATGTGAGGGTTATTATATTGTTATATCTATGTTAATATGTGAGAGTTATTATATTGTGATATCTATATTAATATGTGAGGGTTATTATATTGTGATATCTATATTAATATGTGAGAGTTATTATATTGTGATATCTATATTAATATGTGAGGGTTATTATATTGTGATATCTATATTAATATGTGAGAGTTATTATATTGTGATATCTATATTAATATGTGAGGGTTATTATATTGTTATATCTATGTTAATATGTGATAGCTATTATATTGTGGTATTTATGTTGATATGTGATAATTTTTATTATATTGTTATATGTATGTTGATATGTGATATATATAATTATATTGTTATATCTATGTTAATATGTGATAATTTTATTATATTGTGATATTTATGTTCATATGTGATATTGTTATATATGTCTCAATGTTTATGTTTTCGACTGATATCTTAATACGTTTGAAATTAGCTTTGATATTGTCCCATAAGAAACGAGTTTCTGATAAGTTTCAATATAAAAACTTGGTTTTTCTGTAACAATGTCCCTGGAACACTATTGTTACGTTTTTTTATGCCTGACACAATGATATTAAATGTCTAAATGAGGTAATAAGTTGAAGGTGTTTTCAAATGCATTTTGTTTTCTTCCATTACCCAGTTTTCAGTTACGAAAGAATTTCTGAGCTCGAAGTTTTGAAGTGACTGACTAGAATAAAACAGTCAACAGCACTTACCACTAACACTTGTGTCACTCTTGCCTGAGAAAAGTGGATTTTGACCGTCAGATTTTTCAGCGCACGTGTGGTACAAGTCCTGGCACAATCCTCAAAACAGGAACTCGTAGTGTCATAATATTGCTTCGTCGACCATGTTGTCAGAGTTACTCGCTAAATAAAAGATTTGTCCTAATTTTAATGTGTATTTGTATTATGTATGTTGTCGTTTGTTTTCTATATCTAACATCCCTTTTCCCTCCTGTCGAATCTCAAAGTTATCCTTTTTACCTCAGTCTAATGGCAGTTTAGGTAGTGGCTGAATTAAAAAACAAAACAAGAGCTTTTAATAGAAGTTCGATTGAAATACTGAAGGTGCAAAACTAAACACAACCAAAGAAACAGAACTTCGGTTCTAGTCACGATTCATTGCACAACAACAAACTCACAGCTTCGACTTTAGAATTAATTAACTTTAACAAAAGGCACAGAAACTGAAGCGTCATCTAGTTACGTGGCACTCTGAGAAAAAAAAATGGAGAATTTGTATCGAAATAGTTTTCTTCCAATTTTATGATTATGGCGGCTCATAATTCAATATAATTTTGTTGTAAAAAACAACACGCAAATAAGCTCTAATGATCTGTCTTTAGTGACATATAGTTATTGTATTGAGACCGTTTAAGTTAAAATAATGCTGCCTGGATAAGTAATATTGATGTGAAATCTTTCAGTTTCAAAGGCAGAGCAAATACAATCGTGGAGATAGATTGTAGTGAGTCGTACATACCATTTTGGGGTTTGTAATAATTTCAGCTTTATTTACCCTCAATACGGTGACCTTAATAAATCAACTGAATATTCTTCAAATATCGGAGGAAATAAACTCCAAAATTAAAAACAAAACAAGAATATTCGGTGCAGATCGAGGGCTATCTGCGATAAACTTCCCTAATTTAGCAGTGTAAAAGTAGAGGGAAGGCAGCTAGTCATCACCACCCATCTCTAGTCCTTGAGTTACTCATTTACCAATGAATAATGGAATAGACCCACACATTATAACGTCCTGAGGCTGAAAATGCTAGAATGTCTGTGTTATGGAGATTCGAACCCGAAACTCTTAGTCGAGTGCCCTAACTATCTGGTCATGCCGTCCCTACTTCAATAATATATAAATAAACTGCCCAAAACGTTCTTCGTAGTTTTACGTTGGTTAAGATAAGTAAAGAAAAGTGTTTCAGTTTTTTATTCAGTGCTTTACTTGTGGTGAGCAAGTTTTACCTGAGACACGAAACTCTCTCTAAATAAGAAAGTAACTTTTGACATTTTCTTACACTTGAAACGAAAAAAGTAAACATCTTTCTCTGTCTGAAGTTAGGATATTATTTATTGTTTACTGTTACGTTTTTTTATGTGGACTGAACGCAACAGAAAGACACAGATAGCAGCTTGTATAATTTATTATAATTATCTACTTATGTGATAGACACAAAATAAATTATCCAATGGCAATAACAGATATCCAATTTCAACCATCAAAACAACTTACAATACAAAAAAAGTACTGGCCTGTGCTTAATAATATGATCCAGGATAAGTGTCCAAATCCGAAATCCAAAGTTCTAATCTAGGCATTGAATTCAGTCCCACGGAGAAATTTTCGAAGTTTGAATGGGTAATTTCAAACAAAAGTTCACAGTCCAATTCCTATTGACTTTCGATATAATCCGTAATCCGACTGAATTGTAAAGATTGACGGAATAAAAATTTCACCGCTTTAGTCGATCTAGCTCTATTCACAAATTCAGTTTAAACTTTCTCAAACGAGACAAACTTCTTGACCCGAGTAAAAGTGGATGATTTACCTCGCATCGCCGTCTGTTTATATACTATATCGCGTGACTTTCCAGAATTCCACAGTACAAACACCAGGCCAATACAAGTGATCGATCTATTTAGTTTTAAAAATTTCTAAATGAATTTTAATTAATTCTAAAATGTTAATTTAAATTTCACCGATTTAAACCACGAAACAATAATATAAATATAGAATTATAAATAATAAATATGGGAATTCAAATACGACATTACATTATATTTACATAATATATGCATGATATTTACATGACATTTACATAACACTCGGCATGGTTGTCGTTTACATAACATTTACATAACACTCTCGACAACATTTACATGATATTTACATAACATTTACCTTTCTCTGTCTGAAGTTAGGACTTTATTTATTGTTTACCTTTCTCTGTCTGAAGTTACGATATTATTTATTGTTTACCTTTCTCTGTATGAAGTTAGGACTTTATTTATTGTTTACCTTTCTCTGTTTGAAGTTAGGATATTATTTATTGTTTATCTTAACCTGTCTGAAGTTAGGACTTTATTTATTGTTTACCTTTCTCTGTCTGAAGTTAGGACTTTATTTATTGTTTACCTTTCTCTGTCTGAAGTTACGATATTATTTATTGTTTACCTTTCTCTGTATGAAGTTAGGACTTTATTTATTGTTTACCTTTCTTTGTCTGAAGTTAGGATATTATTTATTGTTTATCTTAACCTGTCTGAAGTTAGGACTTTATTTATTGTTTACCTTTCTCTGTCTGAAGTTAGGACTTTATTTATTCTTTATCTTTATGTACTTAAAGTAAGGATATTATAATTTATTGTTTACCTTTCTCTGTTTGAAGCTATAATATTATTTATTGTTTACCTTTCTTTGCCTGAAATTAGAATATTATATTTATAATTTATAATTTATTGTTTATCATTCTCTGTCTGAAGTTAGAATAGTATTTATGGCTCACTTTTTTCCTTTTAAAATAATAGGGCTGTTGGATATACGTCTTATTCGTTCTGTATAAAGTATCAGTGAACCAGCACACGTTATGTATTTTCAGTCTACAAAGTATCGTTGATTGATGAACTCTGTTTCACTTGACGTAACTAATAGACTTCTTAAAAGATGAATCATAAAGTGCACGTTCCACATACGGTTCATCTGTCATATCATTATCCATACACACCATCTGACACGCGCTTTCCTGTGAACTAGGTTAGGACAATCATGACGTCCTGGAGTCTTCCTCCACCTTACTGAGAATTCCAAGTTTGTACACGTTGCTCGTTTGTACATGTTAGCAACAATTTTTTAATTTTCTGTTAAAGCAGAGACTTCGATGTTGGAAACGTGTTCCGGTCTCATTCTTGTATTTTCTGAAAGGAACTGGAAGATAAGTTTGGTGTGGAATGGTCAAGGAATATGTGGTAAAGGGCTGGATCACAGATCTCCGAGTTTGTATTCCATACATGTGTTTCAGTGTTCTGCCGATTCTCCGGATCGAGGATTTATGATCATTATAATTTGTAAAATACTGAAGAGCAAACTAAAGGTGTGAATAAACACATTTCAGGATCTATATGACAAACTGTTGCGGGTACGTCCGTGTGTCACCTTGTATTGTATGATCGTTATAATTTGTAAAATACTGAAGGGAAAACTAAAGGTGTGAATAAACACATTTCAGGATCTGTATGACAAACTGTTGGGGGTACGTCCGTGTGTCACCTTGTATTGCTGTTGTCCTTTGCAACATCAAGCCAAGCAACTTTGACACGTGGGCCGAGCTGAACACTCTAATGTCAGCGAAGAACAACACCGCAATTTTTTTCGGAGAGACTGAAATCAATTTCGAGTGCTACACAAGCCACGTGTCAACTTTAAAGTGGTCACACACTAGCTGAGATATTTGTGTTCGTACGTATGTGTTTTTGTTGACATAAAGCCTGGCCTTGACCTCAAAACCGACATGAAGTTGGTGACTTTGAAAGAAGAATATTGCATCTACGAGGGAAACATCAACCCTGGGTGGTGGTACTCTTTAAACTGTGCTTTGAAGAGTCAGAAAGTGACTTATTAGTTCTGTTCGTCGTGTCATCATGGGCGACGGAAGTTGGAACAACTGTCCTGGGGGGGGGAAGCAACAAATTGCTTTCATATCCAAATCAGTAGTTGCAGCTAAGTACAGATATCCACCAAAAAGGTCCAGCGTTCCTGGCAACTCTTTAAGTTTATTTTGTCAGATTTAGCGTTCTTGATCTTATTTCAATACTGGGTTTCTCCAATCTTCCAGGATCTTGCAAGCAACCTGACATAAGCTCCTATTTGCTTCCTATTTCCTGACATGAGATCAAATCAGTTTTTACTCTGTCGGACACTGCCTGGAAGGGTTCACGATGCTTTTGACACGACTGATGACCTTTCGAAGGTTTTCATTGTCACATTTAACTCTGTGTCGCTGAAGGTCTTTAGTGGTATCCTTCCTCTTTTAAAGACTAGCCATGCTGAGAAGATGGCCAACGATGCTGCTTCTGGTCGCTTGGGTAACCATTTCCCTTGTTCTACCATCCTGTGATGCACCTGATGCCAAAACTGCAGCACCTGTTATAATGTAAAGTCAAAATAAAAAAATTTATTACTGACTCGTAACTGTTTATGTCTGTTCTATTTGCTTGCTGATTTGATATTATTAATTCGTTGATTTATTTAATATAAATAAATATCTGAATTAATCAATTTTATCATGTTTTCTTTTGCAATTGACTTATTAATATATAGTCAGATAGATTACCGTTTGATGCTGTGAAAAATGACAAGTCCTCTACCAGCGGACTCCCGAACTAAAAAGGACACTTTACATCATGGTGACGTGTAAATTTGTTTTATCTTCGCAGAGTAACATCATGATGAATAACAGGTGTGATAGACACAGACGTGAGCAATTAACCCTCTTTTTTCAGTTGAAAGTTCTCATATTTCACCTACACCCCCCCTCCCGTAGATGCCTTTAAGACATTTATTGTATTATTCTACACTATTTTGTGAGTGATAATACGTATTCAAGCCTTTTGACCTCAGACACGTGATTAAATTGGTCTTTGCTTCTGGACAATGGGTAAAATAGACTTAACGACGTACTTGTTACGATAATCTAATTTGGATTTATCTGCTCCTATCTTTGTCGATTGTCAAAGAGACCATAAAGGAAAAAAAAACAAGAAAGAACCAGGTCAGTTGGAACTTGGTTATGATGGAAACACTTAAGCTATTTGTTACACCAACAAATTCTTTGGCATGACTGCTGGCAAAGAACGTTTATAATTAATTATACTTGCTGTAAAACATCGGTATGTTGCCTATTATATTTTCAACACTGTACTTTTTTATTTATTTAGTTCCTCAGAGATCAAGTGATGCTGTAACAAATACCTCATGCAAATGGAGCTCCGACAATTATTGTGCTTTTTCTTCGTCCCAGCTGGCCTGATGAGCTCCGAATTAAACGAGGTTGGTCGTCTACAGTGAATGTGGTGAACATACTGTGGTTTGAATATAATTATTATAAACTTTCCTAATTTTTGAAAATCTCCGAGGGAAAAGATAAAAAGAGGCATTTTTAAAAATATGTTAAGCCTAATACTGATGCCTCACGATAAGCATAATTAATTATAATAAATCTTTTGATTCTTAAAAAAAAGGCTTAACATTATAAAAAAATAACAATTTCCGAGTTATCTTAAATATGTCATCATAGTTGGTTTAAAGCATAATTTTGTACAAGGATTGTATCCAGTTTAATACTGGTTCACTTTTTCTCGAGAAATGAAAAAAACAATTGTCTCGAGGATTAACATCCACCTCGTAGTAGAAAACACTAATTAAGTAGCTACGTATTTGTTGCTTTTTTTATAAGGACAAATAACATTTTGATATTTTTTGAAATAATAATTTTGAGGCCAATCTTTCAAATGATGATGTTCTATCAAAACAGTCCTTTCTGATACAGCGGTATGTCTACGGATTTAACAATGCTAGAATTATTTGGTTTGTTTTGAATTTCGCACAAAGCTACAAGAGGGCTATCTGCGCTAGATGTCCCTAATTTAGCAGTGTAAGACTAGAGGGAAGGCAGCTAGTCATCACCACCCACCGCCATCTCTTGAACTACTCTTTTTAACCAACGAATATTGGGATTGACAGCTTTATTATAACGCCCTCACAGCTGAAAGGATGAGTATGTTTTGGTAAGAGTGTGACATTACAAGTCGAGTACCCGAAACACCTAGCCATGTCGGACCCATAACGCTATAAACCGGGTTTCGATACTCGTGGTGGGCAGAGCACAGATAGCCCATTGTGTAGCTTTATGTTTAATAAGAAATAAGCAAATAAAAATATTTTTCATTCCAACAAGTTCCAGCGGCTAAGTCTGAAAATATACCGTTAAAAATTGAGTTTTGATACCCGTGATTAGAACAGTACATAAAGTCCATTTTGTAACAACAAAAAAATGAGAAAACGAAACAATATAACAATGGACTTAATCAAGTGAGGTAATTGAATACATAAATCATTCACGAATGTGTTTTTTTTATTAATACTTAGGGCTAGGCGATTTCTAAGATACTTATATTTGTATAAATGAAAGCAAACAACATAAGACAAATATTTTTCTTTCTTGTTGTGTAATACATGTGACAGCTGCAAAAACACCCAGAAAAAGCCGCTTTCTTATAATTATGTTTTATTATTTCTGTACAAACGACTGGAAACATTAACACAATAAGAAATCGGGTTTCCTTGTTACACTACGACTTTTCTCCATTAAACAAAAGTACTGATCTTCTCTTATCTTGTCTTTAGACGAGGGAAAATGTTTTCTACTTCGTGAGTTTCTAGAAAACACTAGTTGTAACATAAAAAGTGCACTGTTTCGAACCCTCTGTATTCTGCTCTAAGTATTCAATTAGCTTCACTCAACTCTCGAACCAGATTCTTTCACTACAGCAAGGCTCCGATAAACCTGAGAAACATCAACTCCTTCCATCAGGCGTAAGTAGCAAAGACCTAAAGACCTTAATGCCAAATCCAGAACCCGTGGGGCACATTTTGTGGGGTAAAAACAGAAATCAGTTTTGTTTTAGTGCCTCCTCTCCATTTTGTTTCTCTCTTCCAGTCTGTTTGTAATTACTGTCATCCATTTCTATCTAATGCTCTGATTTTATCGAGTACTCGTTTTAGGAACAAATCAAGGAATTTCATCGAACAGACGTACACGTTTGAAATAGAATTTTCAAACCTGCTCTATAGATCACGTAAAAATTACATGTATTTATACACTAGGAGTTACGAAGGAAGCTTGTTATTTCGTTACTGTGTACTAGTGTTTTAGTGTGGACAAAAATAAACGACACATACTGTGTATAAAAACATTACATCAATAAACGACAGATACTGTGTATAAAAACACTACAATAATAAACGAAACATACTGTGTATAAAAACATTACATCAATAAACGACACATACTGTGTATAAAAACACTACATTAAAAAGCGACACATACTGTGTATAAAAACATTACATTAATAAACGACACATACTGTGTATAAAAACACCACATTAATTAACGACACATGCTGTGTATAAAAACACTACATTAAAAAGCGACACATACTGTGTATAAAAACATTAGACACATACTGTGTATAAAAACACTACATCAATAAACGACACATACTATGTATAAAAACGTTACATTAATAAACGACACATATTGTGTATAAAAACACCACATTAATTAACGACACATGCTGTGTATAAAAACACTACATTAATAAACGACACATACTGTGTATGAAAACATTACATCAATAAACGACACATACTGTGTATAAAAACACTACATTAATAAACGACACATACTGTGTATAAAAACATTACATTAATAAACGACACATACTGTGTATAAAAACACCACATTAATTAACGACACATACTGTGTATAAAAACACTACATTAATAAACGACACATACTGTGTATAAAAACACCACATTAATTAACAACACATACTGTGTATAAAAACACTACATTAATAAACGACACATACTGTGTATGAAAACATTACATCAATAAACGACACATACTGTGTATAAAAACACTACATTAATAAACGACACATACTGTGTATAAAAACATTACATTAATAAACGACACATACTGTGTATAAAAACACTACATCAATAAACGACACATGCTGTGTATAAAAACATTACATCAATAAACGACACATACTGTGTATAAAAACACTACATTAATAAACGACACATACTGTGTATAAAAACACTACATTAATAAACGACACATACTGTGTATAAAAACATTACATCAATAAACTACACATACTGTGTATAAAAACACTACATTAATAAACGACACATACTGTGTATAAAAACACTACATTAATAAACGACACATGCTGTGTATAAAAACATTACATCAATAAACGACACATACTGTGTATAAAAACACTACATTAATAAACGACACATACTGTGTATAAAAACACTACATTAATAAACGACACATACTGTATATAAAAACACTACATCAATAAACGACACATACTGTGTATATAAAAACACTACATTAATTAACAACACATACTAGGTATAAAAACACTACATTAATAAACGACACATACTGTGTATAAAAACATTAGACACATACTGTGTATAAAAACACTACATCAATAAACGACACATACTATGTATAAAAACGTTACTTTAATAAACGACACATACTGTGTATAAAAACACCACATTAATTAACGACACATGCTGTGTATAAAAACACTACATTAATAAACGACACATACTGTGTATGAAAACACTACATTAATAAACGACACATAC
Organism: Carcinoscorpius rotundicauda; assembly: GCA_011833715.1. Taxonomy (NCBI): domain Eukaryota; kingdom Metazoa; phylum Arthropoda; class Merostomata; order Xiphosura; family Limulidae; genus Carcinoscorpius; species Carcinoscorpius rotundicauda. The sequence continues at coordinate 2,894,022 of CM022404.1, read as the reverse complement.
TGTGTATAAAAACACTACATTAATAAACGACACATACTGTGTATAAAAACACCACATTAATTAACAACACATACTGTGTATAAAAACACTACATTAATAAACGACACATACTGTGTATGAAAACATTACATCAATAAACGACACATACTGTGTATAAAAACATTACATCAATAAACGACACATACTGTGTATAAAAACATTACATTAATAAACGACACATACTGTGTATAAAAACACTACATCAATAAACGACACATGCTGTGTATAAAAACATTACATCAATAAACGACACATACTGTGTATAAAAACACTACATTAATAAACGACACATACTGTGTATAAAAACACCACATTAATTAACGACACATGCTGTGTATAAAAACACTACATTAATAAACGACACATACTGTGTATGAAAACACTACATTAATAAACGACACATACTGTGTATAAAAACACTACATTAATAAACGACACATACTGTGTATAAAAACACCACATTAATTAACAACACATACTGTGTATAAAAACACTACATTAATAAACGACACATACTGTGTATGAAAACATTACATCAATAAACGACACATACTGTGTATAAAAACATTACATCAATAAACGACACATACTGTGTATAAAAACATTACATTAATAAACGACACATACTGTGTATAAAAACACTACATCAATAAACGACACATGCTGTGTATAAAAACATTACATCAATAAACGACACATACTGTGTATAAAAACACTACATTAATAAACGACACATACTGTGTATAAAAACACTACATTAATAAACGACACATACTGTGTATAAAAACATTACATCAATAAACGACACATACTGTGTATAAAAACACTACATTAATAAACGACACATACTGTGTATAAAAACACTACATTAATAAACGACACATGCTGTGTATAAAAACATTACATCAATAAACGACACATACTGTGTATAAAAACACTACATTAATAAACGACACATACTGTGTATAAAAACACTACATTAATAAACGACACATACTGTGTATAAAAACACTACATCAATAAACGACACATACTGGGTATAAAACACTACATTAATAAACGACACATACTGGGTATAAAAACACCACATTAATAAACGACACATACTGTGTATAAAAACACTACATTAATAAACGACACTTGCTGTGTATAAAAACACTACATTAATAAACGACACATATTGTGTATAAAAACATTACATCAATAAACGACACATACTGTGTATAAAAACACTACATTAATAAACGACACATACTGTGTATAAAAACACTACATTAATAAACGACACATGCTGTGTATAAAAACATTACATCAATTAACAACACATACTGTGTATAAAAACACTACATTAATAAACGACACATGCTGTGTATAAAAACACTACATTAATAAACGACACATATTGTGTATAAAAACATTACATCAATAAACGACACATACTGTGTATAAAAACACTACATTAATAAACGACACATACTGTGTATAAAAACACTACATTAATAAACGACACATGCTGTGTATAAAAACATTACATCAATTAACAACACATACTGTGTATAAAAACACTACATTAATAAACGACACATGCTGTGTATAAAAACATTACATCAGTAAACGACACATACTGTGTATAAAAACATTACATCAATAAACGACACTTGCTGTGTATACAAACACTACATTAATAAACGACACATGCTGTGTATAAAAACACTACATTAATAAACAACACATACTGTGTATAAAAACACTACATTAATTAACGACACATACTGTGTATAAAAACACCACATTAATTAACGACACATACTGTGTATACAAACACTACATTAATAAACGACACATGCTGTGTATAAAAACACTACATTAATAAACGAGACAAACTGTTGGGTTTTGTGTTATTCTGTGTCTGGAACTTGACAATAGAGTGTGTTCTTGAGTTACTGAGTGTGAAACTAATTATTAGTGTTAGGTTTTGTGTTATTTTGTGTCTGGAACTTGACAATAGAGTGTGTTCTTGAATTCCTGAGTCTGAAACTTATTATAAGAGTTGGGTTTTTGTGTTGTGAAACCAGGCATCAAAGTGTGTTCTTGTACTATACGACCTTAAACTGGATATCAGTCGAGTCTATTTTTTATATTTTTGGTCGTCCAAGCAAGTTCACTCCGAGAGCAGACCGAAAATAGGTCTCTAGGTCACAGGACCTACAGCAGGCTCTGACTACTGTTGTTGTGAAAGTGCATGTCTCTACAATCAGAAAGAGACTGCACAAGTTTAACTTGCATGAGAGGTGTGCAAGAAGGAAACCTTTGCTCTCTAAGAGAAACATCAAGGCCAGACTGAAGTTTGTCAGAAAGAATGTAGACAAAGACCAGGGCTTATGGAATAATGTTCTTTGGACAGATAAATCCAAAATTGAATTATTTGGACACCAGAACAGAGGACACGTTTGGCATAAACCAAATACAGCATTCCAGGAAAAGAACCTCATACCAACTGGACAGCTTACAATCACAGAATCCACTATGAATTATACTGTGTATCAGAGGGTGCTTGAGGAACATGTGAGACCATCTGTAAGAAAATTAAAGCTGAAGCGAAAATGGACCCTGCAACACGACAATGACCCAAAACATACCAGTAAATCCATCAAGGACTGGCTTAAAACTAAGAAATGGAGAGTCCTGGAATGGCTGAGTCAAAGCCCGGATCATAATCGCATTGAGATGCTGTGGGGTTACTTGAAACTGGCTGTACATGCAAAAAAACCCTCAAACATCTCACAGCTAACAGAATTCTGCATTGAGGAGTGGGGCAAACTTTCTTCAGACCGATGTCAGAGACTGGTAGATGGCTACAAAAAGCGTCTCACTTTCAGCCAAAAGGGGTAACACTAGCTATTAGGGGGTCGGGTGTCCTAACTTTTTCCTCAATTAGAATATGTATTTTTGTAGAATTACATTTACAGAAGATCTTGAAAAGTTTTTTATTCATTTCAGTTGTTTAGTTATATAACTGTAATCTCTCAGTATTGTTGAAATTGAGATTAAATATGTATATATATCCAAAAATGTTACACGAATACACAGGCTTTCATGGGCTGTTCTAACTTTCTCACATGACTGTATATACGTATGTGAATTACTTTAAAACATTAACTTCAAATCTACTTGGCCCAGCATGTTCAGGTGGTTAAGACACTCGACTCATAAGCTGACGGTCGCGGGTTTGAATCCCCGTCACACCAAACAGGCTCGTCTTTTCACCCGTGGGGGCGTTATAATGTGACGGTCAACCCCACTATTCGTTGGTAAAAGAATGGCCTAAGATTTGGAGATGGGTAGTAATGGCTAGCTGTCTTCCCTTTAGTCTTACACTACTAAATTAGGTACATTTAGCGCAGATAGCTCTCGAGTAGCTTTGGGCCTAAATTCAATCCAAACCAAATGTGGTTCCCACAGAAAGCTTGTAGCATAATATCAGTTGAGATAAATTGTTCAGTGTCGTTTTGTTGTTTTTGGAATTTCGCACAAAGCTACTCGAGGGCTATCTGTGCTGGCCGTCCCTAATTTAGCAGTGTAAGACTAGAGGGAAGGCAGCTAGTCATCACCACCCACCACCAACTCTTGGGCTACTCTTTTACCAACGAATAGTGGGACTGACCGTAACATTATACACCCCCACGGCTGGGAGGGCAAGCATGTTTAGCGCGAAGCGGGCGCGAACCCGCGACCCTCGGATTACGAGCGCACGCCTTAACGCGCTCGGCCATGCCAGGCCTGTTCAGTGTCAGTAAGATGAGAATCTATAATGTTAACAAATGAAACAATGCAGGTTATTGTGAGTAATCGTGTCGTTCGCATGTAATTATTTATAAAATAAAATAAAAATGTCTGATATTTTGAAAATGATAATTGTTAACCCTATTTGTATCATTAGATAGTTAGATATATTGTGGATGGACATAAAAAAGGAATACATACATATATATATACATATACCGTCTCTGGACTAGCTCGTCAAATCTTTTGCGTGAATAAATGTCACTTCATCTCGAGTATTCGTTTGAAAGTTTTTGTACGAACCGAGCGCGCTGCGCGCGACTGTCAGTCCCTGCGTTTTAACTGACAGACAAGAGGTGAGTTACCAACACGTACTGTCAAATCTTGGGCTACTTTGTATAACGATGTAACTATTTTTTAGTGTTACGGCCTCAGAGTATAGAGGGAGTTTCTGGGACAGCAGGAAGAGAACCGTGAATTGTTGTTTTAACAGTTAACTCCTGAGATAGGGTCTACGTTTATTGAATAGCGCCGAATAATGAAAACAATAAATTATATTTTGAAAACAAAGTTGAAGAAATATTTCAAAGTAGTTGGTTTTCCTTGAAATCCCCCAAAAGTCACACTGTTTGCTCTCGCTGTCCCTAATTTTGCAATGATAAGACAGGAAAGAAGGCGTTAGTCAACTCTTGGACTACTCAACGAGTAATGGGATTGGCTGTAACTTTACAACGCATCTACGGTTGAAAGGGCGAGCACGTTCGCTGATGTGGATGCGAACCCAAGATCTTCAGATCACAAGTCGAGCGCTTCTTAATCCCGAGGCCATTCCAAATTAGCCATCCAATAAATAATTTTCCCATCACCGTTTTAGGGCTCTCTAAATTTGTTCCGTGTTTTGGCTGGATGTACACTTGATAATAGAACGAAGAGAACACAACGTTCCGATCGTAAGCATAAGTTTGTAGTTAGTTATCGTCACTTTACATATTCGTTGCTTCTGGTGATACTAATTGCAAAGTTTATTTGTGTTTTAATTACGTTAATTATGGGACAATACTGTAGAAATGCGACTCTGTAAGGTGCTCTTTGGAAACATTGAAGTTTGGGTTCACGTTGCCGCAGAAACTCCAATAATTCGACAGAAGTTTATTTTGTTTTAACCTCACCCACAAATCACAAGATATCATTGGAGTATAAAAGTAATTATCTTTTTTTTTCTCCACTAGAGGGACATTGGTTACTTTGGCGGCGAGAACAATCGATCTTTCTACTCACACGTGGCAAGCAGTTTTAACCAATCTCTTAATTACAAACTGGTTTCCGACCCTTTGATCTTAGCTAACGAGATTCGCGCGGAGAGGATGAAGTTTGATTATGAACCTGCCCCAGGGATCTCTGGTCCTTCTTTATGTCGTAATTTCATCCATTACGTGTTAATTATCTTTCCTTATAAAATTCGACGGCTCTCTCAGCCCACAGTACCCCATTAAACGAATTCCAAACAGGTCTTGGGGAAGGCGTAGAAGTCAAGTATTTTCTACAGGAAAATATAAATACATATAGATCTCTTTGTGTGTGTGATCTTGTTTTATAGATCCTGAGCGAAACACAACTTAAAAAATTCTTTGTTTGTTTTGGAATTTCGCACAAAGCTACTCGAGGGCTATCTGTGCTAGCCGTCCCTAATTTAGCAGTGTAAGGCAGCTAATCATCACCACCTACCGGCAACTCTTGGGCTACTCTTTTACCAACGAATAGTGGGATTGAACATCACATTATAACGTCCCCACGGCTGGTAGGGCGAGCATGTTTGGCTTGACTAGGGCGCGAACCCGCCACCCTCGGTGTATGAAGCACATGCCTTGACGCGCTAGGCCATGCCAGGCCCAACTTAAAGAAATTAGAATAATTTTCTTGTTGTTTATTTTATGAGGGTCGGTTGTGACCGACTGATTAGTGTGTCCAGACTGTGTATCCGACGTTTCATATTCCCCTTCTATTGTGTGTTTTCTTATAGCAAAGGCACGTCGGGCTATCTGCTGAGCCCACCGAGGGGAATCGAACCCCTGAATTTGCGTTGTAAATCCGAAGACATACCGCTGTACTAGCAGGGGGGCCCTTCTATTGCTGAAAATAATAATAATAAGACCCTCCGCACTTTGAGATCGCGCACAGGTTATAAGAGTTACTGTTAGATCCCACCTTTTTGATACACGAGATAACCTAATAGGTTAGCTTCCGTTTCGCAATTTGGGGCGGCTATTATCGTGTGTAGTTTTTGAGGAAATTTCTAAAATAAACTTTTTTTTAAATTTGAATTGTGTACACTAAACGTCCTTAAACGTGTCAAAGGAAGCTTATATGATGACGTAAATCTCAAATAGCCACGGTGTTCTTTGGACCGATCAAAAGGTCAAAGGATTAGAGAAGTAAACGGGCTTTGCATTTTCAGCTGTGAGCACGTTATAACAGTGACCATATAATGCTCCTCTGACAACGGTAGAGTTCATTGTTGTTTTCCTTCTGGTCACTTATACGAACTTAATGCGAGCCTGAAACTTCTGGTTAGTAACACGGACTTAAAGACGGCCTGAAACGTACTTCCTGTCAGTAATACGAACTTAAGGACGGCCTGAAACTTACTTCTGGTCAGTAACACGGACTTAAGGACGGCCTGAAACGTACTTCCTGTCAGTAATACGAACTTAAGGACGGCCTGAAACTTACTTCTGGTCAGTAACACGAACTTAAGGACTGCCTGAAACTTACTTCTGGTCAGTAACACGAACTTAAGGACTGCCTGAAACTTACTTCTGGTCAGTAACACGCACTTATGGTCTGCTTGAAACTTACTTCTGGTCAGTAACACGGACTTGAGGACGGCCTGAAACTTACTTCTGGTCAGTAACACGAACTTAAGGACGATCTGAAACGTACTTCTGGTCAGTAACACGGACTTAAGGACTGCCTGAAACTTACTTCTGGTCAGTAACACGGACTTTAGGACGGCCTTAAACTTACTTCTGGTCAGTAGCATGAACTTAAGGATGGCCTCAAATTTTGGGGCTTTAAACTGTTTGTTTAACTTCAGTAAGCATGAAATACTGTTCAAATTAAAGATCTCCATTCTGTGCTATTCTTTTCTTCCACAGTTATCACTGCTTCACAATATTTTTTCACCTCGTAACAACTCTCATCCGTCCAACACACACTCGCCCACGTTAAAATTGCCCGAAGACTTCAAAGGTATGTTACTAAATCTCATTGTATAATATTTAAAAATCATTTTGCGTTAGTGTGGGTGTTTTCCATCACATCGGACTATTTGCTGTGTTCACCGAGTGGAATCAAACCTCTGATTTTGGCGTTGTAAGTCCATAGACGTACCGCTATAACACCGAAGAACTATTGCATACTTAGTAACATTTGATTTTAAGCAGTGTAACATGTTTCACGTATCTGCGCTAATTTGTAGAAAATACGTAACAAATCAACACAGGTGAACATAAACTCGTTACATTATTTAGAATTAATTGATTCGAAACTATTTTTGTAAACGTCTCACAATACCAACACAGACATAGAAACGTACTAGCAACACAATAATTATTCGAACTATTGTGTCTTCTTTATTACGTGTATTGTTATTTTCACAACGTTTCGACTAGTGAATTCAGGTGTTATATCAGACATTTTTGTGTATTACAACCGGCCCGACAAAATCATGTAGTGAGGGTATTGAACTCGAAATTTAAAGATCGTGGGTTGAAATCCCTGTTGCACCAAACATGCTCGCCTTTTTGGCCGTAGGGGCGTTATAATTTGAGAGTCAATCCCACAATTCGTTAGTAAAAGACTAGCCCAATAGTTGACGGTGGATTGTGATAACTAGCTGTCTTCTCTCTAGTCTTACACTGCTAAATTAGGAACGACTAGAGCAGATAGACCTCGTGTAGTTTTGCGCGAAATTCAAAAACAAAGAAGCATTAATATACAGAACATTTTGTTTTTGTAATATTACTAAAATTTTAATCTCCTGACGAATGGAGAATTCACTGATCGAATAATACACATAATAAATACGAGAATGATTATCCAGATAATTAATCCATTAGTAACACTAAAAACTCGTCTTACTTGTTTTAAGTAAGTCAAGCTATAAAACTATACCTTGCAATAAACCTGCGCTGTTGTTCTTTTGCATTAAACACAAAACTACACAAAGGACTGGCTATCTGTGCTCTGCCCACCACAGGTATCGAATGGTCAGTTTCTAGTGGTATATAACACGTGGGTATTCTTAGTTGCAAAAAACAACATAACCCGAGTTATAAATTTCGAGAGTTCAAATAATATTGAAATGTGGTTAAACTATTGATTAAACGACCAGTGGTTCAGCGATTAGCCTGCGACGCTAAAATTCAGGTTTCGATACCCGTAATTAGCGGAATACAGATACTCCCTCGAGTAGCTTTGAACTTAGCAAAAACTAAACCGAATAAACACAAGGACTTGGATAATGTTTGTCTTGGTTTTATTCTTTGCAGAACGAGGCTGAGTTGGATTGTTTGTTTGTTTGTTTTGTGAGGGGCTGTTGATTTTGTTTTTTGTTGAAGCGAATGTTACGTTTATGAAAGAAAGTTGTGGTCGTGCTTGAGAAGTGATAGAATTTTCATATATTTATTGATCATTTGCATTTGAATCGTCTGTCTAATGGTAATTTCTAAAGACGTTTTTCAATGTCTGGCGTCTAATCGGAGTTGGAACAACAAACACGGGTATTCTGAATAGCTTCTTTGTTTATATAAACACAGCCGCTTTAGGTAGTTTTAAAACACCAAAAAAATCTTTCCTATTGTTTCAAATTCGTATCAAGATTGTAACTGATTTCAGTCTATTGAACAAGATTGAAAAATCTAAGTAGTTAGATCCCATTTAACTGACAGTTCTAAAATCAGGCACTTAACTCTATCGACCACCGATAGGGGACAATAATGGAACGTGAAGAAACAGAAAAATAATAAGTAAGTTTATATTCACAGTTCATTGTAGAAAACCTTTATGGTCGTGAACTTGTAACAATGCTCAATTGTTAACAGTTTTATTAAACAAACCAAGCCTTCAATATGCAGATAACTGGAGTGGATATATTTTGGCATAACAACTCCAAACTATTGCTGTTTGTGTGTATTCTTATAGCAAAGCCACATTGGGCTATCTGCTGTGTTTAACGAGGGGAATCGAGCCCCTGATTTTAACGTTGTGAATCTGCAGGCTTACCGCTGTACCAGCAGGAGACGTTGCTGTTTGTACAAACAAATACTGAAAAAAACACCAGTTCGTCTGCTACAAGAGGATTGTGACGTGTTTGGGTCAAAAGAAAAGGAAACAGTGAAATGGGAAACATAAGTAAAAAAATAATACGTTTAGTACTTCAATGATAGAATTGCCACAAGAAATATATACATAAGAATAGAAGTAGCCCTAAGATAAATCGGCCAAGAAAGTATAAAAACAAAAATCCATGATGAATAGGGAGACTATCCTTACGACTGAAAGGCCTCAACTTCTGCGGCATTGAGCTGAGGCAAAAAGGACGCAGAAGGCCTCGGTCATTATGAAACTAGCGCCCGTAAGGCTTAGCGGTTCAGTTAGGAAAAACAAAAGATAAAACAAGAATTCGCTGAGCTATAGTCGGTTCCCAGGACTTTCTGCTTCGCCGATAAAAGTACAAAGATAGATCAGGGAGAGGTTGGAGAAAGTTGTTTTGTAATGGTCATTCTTTTAGTAATCAGATTTATGGACAATCTTATTACTTTAGGAGACACAAGACAACTCGAGTGTAACATTCAAACTCTAATAAGGGTATAAAAAAATGAAATAGCTCTATAGAGAAACTTAGATAAATGTTAGAAGTTAGCAAAAAGAAACAACAAAAACAACAAAACCTTCTAGACTTACTAAAAGTTATATTTTATTCACCAACATTGGATGCAAAAGTTTGTTTCAAAGGCATAAGATTTAAACATTCATGCCTCCAGTGGGCGCTACATCTGGAAGTAAATCATTTTATATTGCGGGATAGTAATTTCTAAACGCTTTTAGAGCTATACAAATATTTGTATTGGTTGGAACCCAAGTGTGTGAATTTGTGTTTCTCTTTGAGAAAAAGCATTGATGGGTTTTTTTTTATGGGCTTTCTATCTTTCTTTCTTTTTTTAGTTACTATTTTGTGAGATCAATTTTACTTTGAGTGACCGAACAGGTTCGCTACTAATAGGAAACTTAAAAATATATTCATTTCGAAGCAATTCTGTGACTTCTGTTTACTGACGTCGTGGCACATAAATAACTGGTCTCAAAGGACATTTTTGGAATGTCCTGACGTCCCAAACTATGTCACTCTAAAGCATATTTTTGTTACATACTTAATAAGATTATTCCCGATAATGAGATGAATTTTGGACTATTCTCCTGAGATGTTGTTATCAATTTAGCTGATTCACTCAGACTTATCCAGAGTAACTAGCACTATACATGTGACTTGTCTTTCTCCAATGTGTCCCCCGCTAGTACAGCGGTATGTCTCCGGATTTATAACCCTAAAATCAGCGGTTCGATTCCCCTAGGGAGGATGAGGAGATGGCTTTTTGTGGCTTTGCTATAAGAAAAAACACAAACACTCCTCCAAAGAAATTAACAAAAGAGATGTCGTTACCTACAGAGATCATTTGACTGGCAGTGGAAAATATACTTGTTTAACTTCACATACTGTGAGTAACCCTGAAACATTTTTTCAATGAAAAGACCGACGTGTACTTTTGGGTGAATGACATCACACAATGGGTAGATTAAGTGAAAGGAATTCTTCACCAATGGCGTGAAAACAGCTCAAATAACAAACTATTAAACTTTCTATGTTAACACAGGGATACGGGTTCATTTTCATTGTTTATCTATTCAAATGAAAAAAACGCAAAGAGTGTTTTCAATTATATCTTAAAATGGAGAGGATATGGTTAATAAAGCACTAAAATACATATCATCACGTCACAATTGTAATTAAACCTCATTTTTCCCAATAAATATTCGTCATCACGCAGTCTACAAGTAAACAATTTTCTGATGATTAATATTTGTATATATCCAAGTAAAATTTGTTATTTTGTAATAAATATTCGTCATCATGACCCCGACAAGCAAACTTTATCTTTTCCCAATAAAACTTAGATATCACGCCCTCTATATATCAAACAGATCTTTCAGCAACGAATTTTCGTTACTACGCCCTCTACGAATAATATATATTTTAGATTAAATGCTTTTATCACACAAAATGGAGAATGATTATTTTGTCACAGTGAATATATGTATATATTTAAAACAGATACTTTTGAAAGTTGAATATTTAATGTTTTTGTTTAATTTTATTAAAATAAGATTCAAGGAAATAATAATAATAATAACAAAATAAAATAAGGGTAAGAGCAACAGATTTGTTATACTTTAGAAATTTTGTTTGTTTGTTTTGGAATTTCGCACAAAGCTACTCTAGGGCTATCTGGGCTAGCCGTCTCTAATTTAGCAGTGTAAGACTAGAGGGAAGGTAGCTAGTCATCACCACCCACCGGCAACTCTTGGGCTACTCTTTTACCAACGAATAGTGGGATTGACCGTCACATTATACCGCCCCCAAAGCTGGGAGGGCGAGCATGTTTGGCGCAAACCCGCGACCCTCAGATTACCAAGCGCACGCCTTAACGCGCTAGGCCATGCCGGGCCCCAGAAATTTAGCAGTAAAATATATAAATACAATTAAAAAGAACAACTTGTTTTGATTTGTACAATAAAAATATATTTTGTATTTTATTTGGTATTTATTGTGAAACTTATTTATTTATTGTATTTATAGTGTATTCGTTTACAGAAATTTAAGTTTGAAGTCACAAGTTTAGCTCCTCAGAACACGAACAACATGGCTTCAGAACACCAAGAAACACGAAATGTTACTTCAAAATCGAACAAATTAATTGCATTAATTCTGGCCCCCCAGTGGCTCAGCGGTATGTCTGCGGACTTACACGCTAAAATCCGGGTTTCGATACCCGTGGTGGGCAGAGCACAGATAGCCCATTGCGTAGCTTTGTGCTTAATTCAAAACAACAACAACAGCAGCATTAATTCTGAGTTTGTTTAGAAAAAATTTGGAAGTTTAAAGAAAAATAATTCTCTTTGGAGGTTAAGGACCAATAAAAATCATAAGCAAATTCTTCAAATATCCATAGAGTGAGCTGATAACAGAGGACTGGAAATTGTCTAATGTAACTGTGATGAAATTGTCCCTGTAATTATACACCCATTAGACGTGGGGAAAAAAATTTGGAACGTCTGTTAAAAGCTGCTTTGCAAAGTCATTTAACAAAGTTTAGGATGTTATTGGTTAATCAACGTGGTTTCACTGAAGCAAAAACTTGCCTAATGAGTCTTTTGACAATCTTTGAAAATGTTACTAGATATGTAGATAAGGGTAAAGAGTAATAGTCTCTTTGGTGGGTCTGAATTTTCAGAAAGCGTTTGACAAAGTGTCAAATAAAATGCTTGTGAAAGCTTATCTCTACAGGTGTGAGAAATAAGCTGAAGGAACGGATAGAAGATTGGCCTGATTGAAGAAAGAAGAACTTTGTTATAAATGGAGTTCAGTCAAGCTGTAACAATGGGGTACCTCAGGACTCAGTCTAAGGCCCATTGCTGTTTTTAAGTTACATGAATGATATATATGTAGGAATGACCAATGACTTACTTAAATCTATTGATGACGTCAAGATCACGGGTGTTGCCTGCTGTGAAGAGGATGTTACTGATTTACAAAAGGATTTAAATCTTTTAAAGAGTTTGGCAAATAAATGGCCGATAGGTTTTAATTGTAATAAATGCAAGATACTACATGTGGATAATCATAATTTGGATGGAAATGACCTTACCAGTGTCATGAAAGTAAAGTGTATTGGTGTGTAATGGTCAATCAGTCTCTAGAGCCATCCAAGTAGTGTCCTGATGTAAGTGGTGTATTGGTGTGTAATGGTCAATCAGTCTTTAGAGCCATCCAACTAGTGTACTGATGTATGTGGTGTATTGGTGTGTAATGGTCAATCAGTCTCTAAAGCCATCCAACTAGTGTACTGATGTAAGTGGTGTATTGGTGTGTAATGGTCAATCAGTCTCTAAAGCCATCCAACTAGTGTACTGATGTAAGTGGTGTATTGGTGTGTAATAGTCAATCAGTCTCTAAAGCCATCCAACTAGTGTACTGATGTCAGTGGTAAGGAAGGAATGATTTTGGATTATATCTACAAAAATATTGAATACAAGTCCAAGGAGAATATAATTTTATTACATGGGTCATTGGTTATTGGAATATTGTGTTCAGTTTTACCTCATGAAGGACATTGAGTGATTGTAAAAGGTTCAGAAGAAGGTTACTAAAGTGATACTTGGGATGGAGAAGAGGTTGGAATCTTTGAAACTGTTTTCTTTTGAAAGGGAAGAGTTAGGAGATATGGTTGAAAATTTTAATATCAGTAAAGGGAGTTGATGACAAACTTCAGTTTTGTAAAATGAAGCCCAGTTGAATGTAAGAGAAACCAGCTTCTACAAATTATTTAAAAGTGTCTCACGTGGCTAAGATGGAATTGTTTTTGCCGTCACTCCGACTTTAAATGAAGCACGTGACTGAATCGAAATGTATTTATGGATGTAAGAGTGAAACAAAAGGTCCTGCTAGACGTGGCTTACTGCCAAGTAAGAGTATTGAATAGTATTTGATGCAATACAAGTAATTAACGCTAGAAGAAGTTGTTGTCCAATAGGAATGAACGTATAACAAAGTTAGTATCAATAAGGCTTCGCTGTCAGGGGTCTCTCGCGTCGCATTGTTTGACGATAATTGTGAAATGCTATGTTTTGAGTATCTTCTTTATTTAATCAAACCTTTGTGTTCAATTTAAAATGAAAACATTTTGATATGGAATTATTTAAATTCATGAACAAGTGACGTCAACTTCTAAAGTTTCCTCTCTAAAGGGTCTACCCTTTGAGAGAGTAGTAATCGGATAAATAGATATCCTTGTTTCATGAATGTTTTCCTAATTTTATGAATAAATAGGTTAGTGATTATTTTATCGTGAAAATTAGTTTAAAACATTAGTGTCATCCATAAATGAACAGATCGGTTTCAGTTCCGAGCTGCCATATTGAAGCAATAATTAATTAATTTAATTGAGATTATTATTACTAATTAATAATTAATTAATCATGTACTCCTTAATTAATTCACAAATAGAATTACCTCGAGGATCACGTTCGTTTAATGGAATAAGGAAATGCCAGTTTTATCATCAATTGTTTAAATACGATCACAGGTCCACAACAGAAAGTGTGTTTAGATGTGTGTGTATATATATGTGTTTGTGTGTGTGTCTTGACGAGCTGTTTATTATTACAAGATACTGATAACCAGTCAGGTTTATCATTAAAATCTGAATCATGGTCTCGGGTTTATTGGTTAGAACTGATAAGAACAATGATTGAAAACATAACCTTTTGACAGGTATGATACAATGTTAAAGATGGAAGCTAGTGTGAGGCTCAAAACAAATTATGTACCAGGTATGACTTATTTACTCTGAATATAAGAACTCTGAGAGAATCCTCTGGAATAACATTGAAGTGACTTCAACATCTGGGCGTTTTAAAGAGAGCCCTGAAGACTGACTGAAGTAAGTTCAACTTACTTGGTTCGAACCCCCGTCACATCAAACATGTTCGCCCTTTCAGCCGTGGGGGCATTATAATGTTACGGTCAATTCCACTATTAACTGGTAAAATAGTAGTCCAAGAGTTGGCGGTGGGTGGTGATGACTAGTTGCCTTCCCTCTAGTCATACCCTGCTAAATTAGGGACGGCTAGCGCAGATAGCCCTCGAGTAGCTTTGTGCGAAATTCAGAACAAACCAAATGAAAACTTTTCAGCTGTGTAGATATGAAGACACAGATTCTCTGATTAGATCAGATTAGAATCTGATTAGAGTCTCTAATCTGCCTATTTATCAAAGTGAAACGATCCTTCTCACTGTTCATAGTTCAAAGCTAAACAGATTACTTTTTTGTGGGTCGACTTTACTAACAAATCGATGAAAGCAGAATTGGCGGGCGTGGTTTCTAATAGTATGTTCAGAATATAGCCTCTACTAGATGGTTTCTGGAGTCGGTTAGACGTCAGTTGTCAACGTCATTTTTTAGCCCGAGCGCTGAACCAATTTGAAGTCTCAACATATCTCTTTATGTATATATATATATAAACAAAATTGCTGTGCCTTCATGGATTTGTGGTTCGTCAAATAGACTGAATGTGCAGAATGATGATATAAGAAAACATGTTTACGGGATGCTCGTGACTACCCGCTGTGACGAGTTGTCCAGAAAAAGAGAGCCAGTAAGCACCACTAAACAGCTGCTCAGTGGAAGGTTTAAACCCAGGATTATGAATTGCTTTTTAAAGCGATTTTACTGAGTCTTTTTGTATTGGAGGTTACGACGAATGGGACAAGGAAACAAAAAAGTGAATTCTTCAGATGGTTTTTTAATACAAAGGATCTTTGTATTATCGAATTAGTCATGGGTAATCTAACAGTAAGAATTTCTCTTTTCCTTTCCTGGTTTTTTATGCTCTACTGTCTGATGGAACGGAAGTCTGTCATCAAACGGAGACAGTATTCCTTGGTCACATTTAAGAGTCTTTACAGTGACCCCTAGTGGCAAGTCGTTTCACCAGAGGCATCTCAAGAATCCAGTAAGAAATGTATCCAAATATATTGTATGTAGAAACCTAAAGCACCCCCACTAGTACAGCGGTATGTACTCGGATTTAAAACGCAAAAATCAGAGGTTCGATTTTCCTCGGTGGGTTCAGCACTTGTATTTAAATCAGGTTTTAGTGTTACAAGTCTTCATGTCCATCGCTGTGCCACTAGAGGGATCTAGTCGAGAGATTTAAATTTTGAATAAATACACGGTATCAACTTTAAAACCCGATGTGGCTTTGCTATAAGACAAACACACAGAAACTTCAAAAATGTAACCCACGAAATTTGGTGTAAGAACATTCTCGAAGGTAACGTTAGGTACGCTCGCACCCTCTCATGCCTTGAGAAGTCAAACAATTATGGAATACGTGTTACATTTTACGTGTTAATTACGTTGTGCTTAATCCTTAAAAGGTATTAACGTGTATAACAGTAGCACAAGTTATGCACATTGTAACGTTTTGACATTAGATAACATTATTTTTGAAAAGTTTAAGCATCAGATTAAATAATTGTTGTGAACGTTTGCCACTAGGGAAGAACATTTTTTTAAAGTTTTAAAGTTGATACCGTATATTTATTCAAAATTCGAATCTCTCAAATGGACCCCTCTAGAGGCACAGCGATGGTCGTGAAGGCTTGTAACACTAAAACCTAATTTAAATACAAGCGGTGAGTACAACACAAATAGTTCTTTGTGGAACTTTGTACTTAACAAATTAAACAAATCTTTCAAATCTATTGAAATCGCTCGAGCTAAATCAGCAGGTAAGCTTCACCTCACAGCCAGACTGCTGAGTGAAACTGACACTCATTTCCAGTTTTCCAATCAATTCCACTAGGGGTCGACAGCTTGCTGTGTCCTTTCATTCAAATACAAAATTCTACGAAACATTTCCTACAAACAAAAGCACGTTTCTAGCGTAATAAAGAGAAAAAGTGAACACTGGCTTTCTATCAGCACAAAACTACATCGACTTGAAAACAATATCTGTGCATAGATTTCATCGATGTCATAATCCCACTTGGATTTCTGTGATACCTTGAAACTTTTCAGTACTTCCATCGTTAGAGGATTGCGCAGTTGTTGTAAGAGAGGCCGATTGGTATGCTCAGCTGAACGTGAAAGACCCATAGAAGAAAGAAAGAAGTTCGTTGGTTTAGGTCAGATACAAGCTGCAGATTTCCATCGAATAAAAAGAAAGCAGACTAAACCACGGAACCAATCGGTACAATGACTTTCCTTACACGTCATTTTATGGATGAGTTTGTTCTCACCGAAAGAGCTGTTTTCTCGTATCTTCAAGCATACAAACCAGTTGAAATCATCCGAAGTACAGTATGTGAAGTTGACAGGACTGAGATTTATTGTTTGATCCTTGAATTACAGACCTTCCTCACGTATCTGTGAGGTCTATATACCTTATCATACAGAGTCGTGGTGAACTGCTCGCCCGTTTCAGACGTGGGGGCGCTATAATGTTACTGTCAATCGCACTATGGCAGAGTGTGGTGATGACTCTAGGCTCACACTGCTAAAATAGGGACGGCTTGCGCATGTAGCCCTCGTGTAGCTTTGAGCGAAATTCTAAACAAGTCAAATAAAGAACTGTTCAAACAAATGTGGGGAAACCAATCAGTATCTGACTTGAGACAAAACAGTAAACGTCTACACTAATCACCGATATTAACTGTAATATTTATGGTAATTTTGTGGAAGTCACATATCTATTATTAAACTTTCAAGTGATATAGTTAACAGGTGGCGCCCGGTGTGTGCAAGTTATCATTGACACGAGTTTAAGATAA
This sequence comes from Carcinoscorpius rotundicauda, assembly GCA_011833715.1. Lineage (NCBI taxonomy): Eukaryota > Metazoa > Arthropoda > Merostomata > Xiphosura > Limulidae > Carcinoscorpius > Carcinoscorpius rotundicauda. The sequence goes on along the minus strand of CM022404.1, from coordinate 2,876,528 downwards.
ACATGTGTTTAATTTCTGTACTTTCTGCAACGTGTTATTCCAGCATAGGTATGTGGTTAGGGCGATCGACTCGCAATCCGAGGTTTGAATCCCCGTCACACCAAACATGCTCATCGTTCAGCCGCGACGGCGTTAAAATGTGACAGTTAATCCCACTGTTCGTTGGTAAAAGAGTAGCCCAAGAATTGTTGGTGAGTGGTGATGACTAGCTGCCTTCCCTCTAGTCTTACACTGCTAAATTAAGGACGGCTAGCGCAGACAGTCCTCGTGCACCTTCCCGCAAAATTCGAGAACAAACAAACTGAAACATGATAGTCACGCCTCCTGCCGGTGGCTCAACGGTAAATCTGAAAATTTATAACCCTAAAAAGTAAGTTTCGATACCTACGATAGGCAGAGCGTAAATAGTTCAGTGTGTGACTCTGCGGTTAACAACAGATAATGAGGTGAAGTATTTAAATATTGGAGTTAACCTCACCCTCTTCGTGATTTCTTCTTGAACTGGGCCTGGCAGTGCTATTAATTATAAACAGTATCTTATTGTGCAGGAGGTATTCTAAATACGTTAGGCTCGACTATGGTGCAACTTTATATTCAAAAGAGTACCTTCATGTTTCGGGTTCTTACTATCTCTTTAATTCATCTTTTGCTGTCACTGTTCTTCTTTCTCTCTATTTATTAAGCCGATTTCCTCCAGACGGAAAAGACGTTTTCTCTCTTTATTGTGTTCTTGTTTCGTCGAAAAAGAAACCAGTGGAAAAAAACCTTCAGCTGAGCAAAAACACAGTCAACAAGAAACTGACGCGTTCAGACAGCAGGAAACGAAACCTAAAAGAGCTCGTGTGGCTCGACGTAATTCGAAGGTACAGCAAATAGAATTAACATCAGCATACAACGCTCAATTATAGCAGTGTACAGATTATTTGAGGTACGAATACAAAACCTGAAATTATTTCAACTTGGAACAAATAAATGAATAAATTAATTATTCAGTGTCATGTAACTAGAGGCAGTTTAAGTATAAAAATAAACAATATGAAAAAAAAATAATTTGAAAATATAAAGTAATAGAATGAAAGCTTCAGGCTGAGTGGGAAACAAAGAAAACCATTAAAATATTGTGTCATTAAGCATTACAAAAGCAAATCCAGAAAATAAAAGCATTAAAAAAAAAACTAAACAAAAGGGAATCCTCAATAGCCGCGGCACTTGAAATTCTCTTAAACAGAATTAGAGTAAATTAATCTACGAGGCCTTGGGCTGGATCAAATACATCAATTCGAATGGCCTGCTCTCCGGAGTACAAATACTGTAATTAGATCTCAAATCGGTCAAGAGATGATCTAAAAGTTTGCACTTGAAAAAAAAAATAATCAAAGAACCGTTCTTTCAGCCGCTATGCCGCGGCTAAAAACTAAATTAACGCTGTTTGATATAATAGTATATAAACAAACAAAATTATGAAATATATCTTTAAATAGCAACATAACCAGCTGATTATAAACATAGGAGAACATGTGAATAAAACATTTGTGAACCACAACGTAACTCAGTGTTTAACTCGTCGGAAATACGTGTATTTAAGATGACGTATTTTCGTCTCATGGGAGCCTCGTGATTGATGCTATATAGAGATGGCCGTATCAGTGACGAGGACAAGTTTAACTCATTTTCCTTGTTGATAGTTTTATGTAACATACATAGACACCGCATGTGCTTTCGCAGGTTTACCGAAAGTTATTACAAGAGTAAATCCAGGCAAAATTATTGGCAACAAATATTTTTATTTCTTGCTTTTGAAGTCTCAGAGTGCATAATTTTCCCCGTAAATCATAACGTTTTACTGACAGAAGAAATTGTAAGTTCAAACCGTCTGTTATGTGACGTCATTTTATTATAATATAACTGGGTGAGAGACGTTACACTGTAAGATATGACTGGTTAATGTGGTCGTTCGCTCAGAGATGCCTTCGGTCCCTTTCTGGGAAATGACTTGGTCGTGTATTATGATTGTGATATACAGGGGTGGTCGTTTCATCTTAACGTCCTTCCCCCTTGACAGTTTTATGTCTCTACGTAATAAATATTTGTATGTACGTATAGGTAATTATTTATTATTAATTCTACTAGCGTCGTTTGTACTTTTAATATTAAGAATTGTCTAGAAAAAGACAAAGGTCAGTGGCTAATGCATTTAACACGAGCCAATAGGCAAATCATTTACTAATCAAAGTGTCAAACAAATTATGTAAGTTTGTCACAGCTCAATAACTTTAGTAATTTTGTCTTAAGAAAGCATTAAAAACGTATTTTCAACTTAGTTTTCTTCTCGTGTCTCATGTGAAAAGTGACACACAGTAAAAAACCTGAGTGATAACTCGATTATATAATCACAAATTATGGAACTGAGACACGTGGGGGACACAACTCGATTGTATAAAATGACAAATTAGAGAACTCACGCAAGTGAAGTGCACGACTCGATGTTTGTTTGTTTTTTGAATTTCGCGCAAAGCCACCAGAGGGCTATCTGCGCTAGCCGTCCCTAATTTCGCGGTGTAAGACGAGAGGGAAGGCATCTAGTCATCACCACCCACCACCAATTCGTGGACTACTCTTTTACCAACGAATAGTGGGATTGACCGTCACATTATAACGCCCCCACGGCTGAAAAGACGAGAATGTTTGGCGCTACCGGGATTCGAACCCGCGACCCTCGGATTACGAGTGGAACGCCTTAACCAACCTGGCCATGTCATTTCATATCGCTTCAACAATCGGGTAAAATCTCGTGCAAGTCATCAGTTTTTAGTAAAAAAATATCTACCTCTGTCTGATTAGTTTTATTCACACTCTGTCAATTTGTCTTTGTGTTATCAAACTATATTTTCCAGCAGAATTTTCTCGTATTCTTGAGACCTCACTAAGTTGCACTTAACACGTTACAGAAGTAACTTAGCTGATTACTGTTAAGCTCAGAGCTATCCGATGAGTTATCAGTGCTGTGTCCTCCACGTGTATCGAAACCCAATATTTAGCGTCGTAGGCCTAGAGATTTAACGTTAAACCGCTAGGGGTTTATACAATCTGTCGACTGTTGAACCATTTCGCTTTGTAAATATTAATTTTGTCGATATATACAAAGCCTTAAACAAGTTATTCTCACACGTCTGTTACTTCTATTGTTCGACTAGCTTTTAGATTATTTTTTTATCAACTTTTGACATATTTCATAAAGAAAGAAACAAAAAAGATCGAATGCTAAAGTTGTTGTTTTTTTACTCTGGGTTTGACACTAAGATGTTTTCCTAATGATTTCAGCACTTGATGCTGTGAAAGAACAAACCTCACGGACACGTGAGGTTTACTAGCTTGAAATTTTCTGATTTCACTTTGAAACTCAAGCGATTGTTGTTTCGAATTAAGCACAAAGCTACACAATGGGCTATCTGTGCTCTGCCCACCACGGGTATCGAAACCCGGATTTTAGCGTGTAAGTCCGCAGACATACCGCTGAGCCACTGGGGGGCAACACAAGCGAATGGGTGTACATTTGAGGTTGGAAATAATGGGTAAAGAGGTGGGGTCAGTTGACCATTCTATTTTTTGTGATGGATTAGTTTAGTCTGAATTTCTGCCAAGCTAAGAATTTGAAGTCCCAGTCGAGCCTTCCGTTTAAGAAAAATGCATCGTAAAGACTTGTTTTGGTTTGTTTTTAATTTAGCGCAAAGCTACTCGAGGGCTATCTGCTCTAGGCGTCCCTAATTTATCAGTGTAAGAATACCGGGAAGGCATCTAGTCATCGCCACGCAACTCGTGGGCTACTCTTTTACCAATGAATAATAGGAGTGACCGTCACATTATAACGACCCTCGGCTGAAAGAGTGAGCATGGCCAGGTGGTTAAGGTACTCGACTCGTAATCCGAGGGTGGCGGGTTCGAATCCCTGTCCCACCAATCATAGGTTTGTTCTAAATGTTAGGAACATAAATATTGGAAACATAAATATTGGAAACATAAACACTAGAAACATAAACATTAGAAACATAAATATTGGAAACATAAACATTAGAAACATAAATATTGGAAACATAAACACTAGAAACATAAACATCAGAAACATAAACACTAGAAACATAAATATTGGAAACAAACATTAGAAACATAAAATTGGAAACATAAACATTAGAAACATAAATGTTAGAAACATAAATATTGGAAACATAAATATTGGAAACATAAACACTAGAAACATAAACATTAAAAACATATATATTAGAGACATAAACATTAGAAATATAAATATTGGAAACATAAACATAAGAAACATAAATGTTAGAAACATCAATATTGGAAACATAAACATAAGAAACATAAATGTTAGAAACATCAATATTGGAAACATAAACATAAGAAACATAAATGTTAGAAACATAAACATTAGAAATATAAATATTAGAAACATCTCTCATTATTATATCTCATTAATTTAGTTTTTAAATCCAACATTCTTCAAGATATGCTTATTGTCACCATTATTAGTTTCCAAAACATTTGAAGTCATTAGCAGGTAGTTAATGACTATTTCAAGTAGTTTATTTTTATGTAAATAACTTATAAGTATGTAATAAAACAGGTAGCTATAAAAACCGTAGAACAAGTTCAGGCATGTTCTTTAAACAGTCATTAAAAGTAGTGTTAGCTTGTTTCTAGAGGCGATTGTCAAATCTGCAGTCAGAACGATTCTATCTATTTTAACGGATATTTCACATTGGTTATAATAGCGTATTACGTGACTCGTTGTAAAACCCCGAGAGAGAGCTGAGTTTTGAAACGACGTTAATTATAAAATGTGTTATATCTTAGAGCGCCACATCGCACAATGAAACTATTAATTCTGAGTTTCAGAACTCCCAGCCCCAGAAGAGACTCGGGGGTATGTTTGAAAAGCTATAAGGTTAAAAACCAGGTTTCGATACCTGTGGTGAGAATAGTACAGATAATTCGTTATGTAACTTTGTGTTTAACTAGAAACCAGTTATTCCCACTACCTCTGTTGCCCCAGGGGCAAACATCAGGTTTATAGCGGTAAAAACTGGGTTTCAATACCCGCAGAAAGCAGACCAAAGATGTTCCATCGTGCACCATTGCACTTAACAATAACAAACACGTCCTCAAACAAACGAATTCTCGAAGATTTCGAAGCTCCAGATAGTTGGAATATTTATATGTATGCATGTTGTTTATTGAATTAGTAACGAATGTTACCCGTAAGGAATTCTCCATCATAATTTTATTTACTGCCCTAGAGGAACACCTCGTTACATTTTTACTATTCATGAAATGTTAAATAATATTTTAAAGCACATTAAAATTACCTCCTACGTCCTATTAGAAAACTTCGATCACCTGGATGATTCAACAATGTCTTCACAGTCTCTCGCGCTTTTCAAGTGTTTTTTTTTTTCTGTTTCTTTACTGCATATCTCTGTGTGTTAAAAACTGAAGCTATACATAACACCTAGTTGTTCTTTGTAGTAACAGCGATATCGACGTATTCGTTTGTTTTTGAATTTCGCACAAAGCTACTCCAGGGCTATCTGCGTTAGCCGCCCCTAATTTAGCAGTGTAAGACTAGAGAGAAGACAGCTTAATCAGCACCACCCACCGCCAACTCTTGGGCTACTCTTTTACCAACAAAAAAGTGGGATTGACTGTCACATTATAACGCCCCTACGGCTAAAAGGGCGAGCATGTTTGGCGCGACGGGGATGCGAACCCGCGACCCTTGGATTACGAGTCGCACGCTTTAACAAACTTGGCCGTGCCGGGCATGATATCAAAGTTGCAAAAAAGTAAAATTATACAATTCAAAGAAGGAAAAGTCACAATACAATTTACAAAAACTTAACATTCATTACGAGTTCAGTACACAGAGCTCTACTCTTAACTAGCTGTTGTGTCTTCCAACAGTTTCTAGGACTTTATGTTATTCCAGTGTTAATTTAACGTAATATCTGTAACCTCTATACGGCTCGCCTACCGTTAAGCTTGATGGTCTCTGACGTCAAAACTAGGGACAGGGGAGTACTTGTTTGGTCTTGTGTTTAATATTAAATAACACAGTTTCATTTTCATCGCAAACCAGAAATAACAACACTGTTCGTCTTCGCAGAACGATAGATGAAAAAGTTGTATGTATTAATTTATATTTCACAAATTAACTCGAATGAACTTGTTTCGTCCAGACAGAAGAGACAGCCAAGATAAATAAATAAAGAGACGAAATGTAAGCGGAAAAAAAATGATAAAGACAACTCAACAATACCCATGTATGTTTCTCATTGTCTTTCACTTTTAGCAAAAACTTTTACCTGCTATTTTCATGTGCTTATCCGCGTTTCGCAAATGTAGAGCACACATAATTTATTGTATAATTCAATGTGTTTCGTGTGTCGCAGATGTTTAACCGTGTCTACACAAAGATGATATGTCATCGATTATCATGTGCTTATGTGTATCTCGGTTGTATAACACATAATTTGTTGTATAATTCAATGTGTTTCGTGTGTCGCAGATGTTTAACCGTGTCTACACAAAGATAATGTCATCGATTATCATGTGCTTATGTGTATCTCGGTTGTATAACACATAATTTGTTGTATAATTCAATGTGTTTCGTGTGTCGCAGATGTTTAACAGTGTCTACACAAAGATGATATGTTATCGATTATCATGTGCTTATGTGTATCTCGGTTGTATAACACATAATTTATTGACCTCTTCAGTCCTAGGACCATTGGATATTAACTTATATTTGTCGTCGTAACTAAAACAAAGGAACATCATGTGGGCTTCGTAGATTCTACAGCAGACGTTGTAATGTTATCATTCGAAATACAAAATCGTTAGGTACAGCATAATAAAACACTGAAAACCATGGATACAGAAATTAAGAGTAAAATTAAAATAATCAGACTATTGATATGTTGAAACAGTAAAATAACAGGTGACAGTTAAATGAGAGAGAAAAACTTTGAAACATATCTGCAGCTTAAGGTTGAACATGGCCCGGCATGACCAAGCGTGTTGAGGCGTGCGACTCGAAATCTGAGGGTGGCGGGTTTGAATCCCCGTCACACCAAACATGCTCGCCTTTTCAGCCGTGAGGGCATTATAATGTGACGGTCAATCCCACTATTCGTTGGTAAAAGAGTAGCCCAAGAATTGACGATGGGTGGTGATCACTAGCTGCCTTCCCTCTAGTCTTACACTGCTAAATTAGAGACGGCTAGCGCAGATAGCCCTCGAGTAGCTTTGTGCAAAATTCAAAATAACCAAACAATGTTGATCATGACTTTCTATTCAGGCGATGTATAAGAATCTATTATATATATGTGTGTGTATATTGTTTCAGATTAAACACCCCACCTCACAGCTACTTATGAGTAGCGACATTTAGTTAATTAACTATATTATAATTTTAAAGAGTCGTGGAACTTTCCTGGTATTTAAACTTTTTGAGCGAAGTTTAATTAGTACGAAGAACGAAGCGAATTCATTTCATTGTTTGTTTTTATTTAGCTTCGTAAAAGGTTATCTCTGCTCTGCCCATCTCGGGTATCGAAACTCGATTTCTAGTACTACTATAAGTCCGCAGACATACCACTAGGTGACAAACTGGCGTTGATAACACGAGCTTCTATATTTGAGTTTAGGCTTAAACAATTTTGCCGAAAACAGTTTTCTAAACAGTTTCGTTATCCAATGAATACATTTTTATTTAAATACAGCTTTCATTTTGTAGTAAAACGAGTTTATCAAATGTGATCTCTTTCACTTTAATGTTAAAAAATGTTTCAGTTTCGATACTGTTTTGTGTTTTCATGTAATTAACAAGATTTAGTGTTCGTACTTCGTATTGCTAAGCCTTGTTTAGGATTTTTTTTCGAGTATTTATTAGTTATTAGTTAAAATATATAGACTCTAGTGTCAACAAGCGAGTACTAAAAAGTCATTTAAAACAAGTAGGCATGCACTAAGCTCTACAGCTGAGTTGAAAGGTTTGTTTGTTTTTTGAATTTCGTGCAAAGCTACACGAGGGCTATCTTCGCTAGCTGTCCCTAATTTAGCAGCGTGAAACTAGAGGGAAGCCAGCTATTCAGTCATCACCAACTACCACCATCTCTTAGGCTACTCTTTTTGTCAACGAATAGTGACATTGACTGTCACATTATACTGCTCCCACAGTTGAAAGGGCGAGCACGTTTGGTGTAACGGGGATTCGAACCCGCGACTCTCAAATTACGAGTCGCACGTCTTAGCCCATTTGGCCATGCTGAGCCCAAAGTTAAAACTATAGTAAATATTTGTACGTATAAATGTTGCGTTTAGGTTGTTTTCGACCTCGCGTTGACAGAAAATGAGATTTGATTTTATACGTAACACACCGTTTCGTTTTGATAATAGGTTGCACATTTCACGTGCTACTCCACAGGAAGTAAATGGATTACGTCTATGTGTATTGCTAACGTTTCACTGTAGTAACAACAACCTTTCGTTTCAGACTTGAAATAACTCTCAATTCACGTTTCGCTGTAATGAAATTAAACGAAGCCTTTCTATGTTTGTTTACAACCAACGTTTCGCTGCATTAATAACAACCGTTAAATCGAGCCCCTCTTTAACTCATTATTCACATTTCGCTATGCGTAATGTTATGTTTAACACATTTTACCTCTCGTATAAAACAACGCTATACCAATAAACTGTGCGATGTTGCTTTGATCTGTATACTTTCAACTCTTACCTCAAGCATGACTTTAAATGCCCCTGTAGACTATTGTTTTACAAAACATTTTACAGCGGTTTGTTGTTCTTACGTCAAGACGCATTTAGCCATCTGCTCCGTTACCCGCGAGCTATCGAACCCCGGTTTGTTAAGTCCGTAAACAACCCACAAGGGGTGGACAAGCAGTTAACAGAACAATGCAAGTTTGTCTTGTATAGATTGTTCATGAAAAACGTTTGATGACTGAATATGTTCCATATATAAAGCTCCATAAAACAATCATCTTAGGTTTGTTTGTTTTTGTAAGCTGAAGCAAAATCAACAAATTGTGGTCGCTGTATTTCATGTTTCAAACATCACAAGTTAATCTGTGCTACAAACCTACTGTTTCATCAATACGACAGTAGACGAATTATACACATACATATATCTGTAATTTTGTTTTGATTTACAAAGAAGGAAAAGAAACAAAACGAATATCCGCCACCAGAGTGTGTTATTATGCATTGTTTGTTTGTTTATGAATTTCGCGCAAAGCTACACTAGGGCTATCTGCGCTAACCGACACTAATTTAGCAGTGTAAGACTACAGGGAAGGCAGCTAGTCATCACTACCCACCGCCAACTCTTGGGCTTCTCTTTACCAACAAATAGTGTGATTGACCGTCACATTATAACGCCCTCAGGATTGAAAGAGCTAGCATGTTTGATGTTACGGGGATTCGAACCCGCGACCCGCAGCTTACGAGTCTAGTGCCTTAACCACGTGGCCGTGCCGAGCCGTGTCGGGCCGTGTTATAATGTAACCCGCCATGGTTTCCACTTATTTATTTATTTATTCTTCTGTATAAAAACTTAAGGTATTTATATGACATCTGAGGATTCGATGTGCAAAAAAATTTTGCTTTCCATTCTGTTCATATGTGTTCGTATTGTTTATTGCAGCTTTGTTTTACAAATATATGTATATTGAAAGAGAATTTACGTATATTAAGTTAAACACAACGGGCTATATTGTTCTATGTTAATCACGGGTATCGAAATCGGGATTCAGTGTCAATAATCGAAAGTTATCTCTTCAAAAACTTAAGTCTAGTCAGGTCTATTACAGCTCTTGAAAATTCTCGAGGGCGTTTTGAATTATTAATATCATTAACTATAATTATTAGTTATTATTTATTTATAAAGTAAATGAACGTAAAAAAAAATCTTTATCTCGTGATATAATTGAAGAATAATTTTTTTCTATGATGGAATTTTAACCTACTAGAGAGAGACGACCTGCTTATGTGTGTATGAATATTAAAACCAGTAATTATGATAGATTCCAATGTTTACTTCTTAAATCAGAATTTTGTTAATTGTTTCAAAATTCCAGTTTATGTTAAAGTGACTTTTATTCTACTTGTGAAATAAGAACTTCTTTTTATGGTGAAGTGATTTCTATTACATCAGTATTTTTAAATCCTCTTTGTTTGTGTAAAAGAATTAATAAAGACGATGAATTTGAAAAACAACAATTTCCTTATAAGTGAAAGCGCCATTGTAAGATCCCGCCTTCAGTTTCGTTTCGAATGCATCGGATTCTCCTATTGGCTAGATTTTTATTATTATCATTGTTACGGCTTCCGCTAGCACAGCGGTACGTTTACGAATTTACAATGCTAAAAATCAGGTGTTCGATTCCCCTCAGCAAATAGCTTGATATGGCTTTAATATTAGAAAAACACATATTATTATTTTCCTATTCTAGAGTATTGTTAGTATATTTAATACTAACTGAATTTCCCATGAGATCACGATTATGACATCACAATAGTAGATAAATCAATTAATAAAACTGGTAGACTACGCTTATGCAGTGATTTTACCTGGTCGCGATTTCTACTAGACATCAATGAATAATCTTCGCAGAAGACAGACCTGTACTTAACACGTGCCAAAACAAATAACAGATATATAGTTCAAGAACATAACTGATTACTGTGGAACATAACTGATCACTGTGGAACATAACTGATTACTGTGGAACATAACTGATCACTGTGGAACATAACTGATTAATGTGGAACATCACTGATCACTGTGGAACATAACTGATTACTGTGGAACATAACTGGTTACTGTGGAACATAACTGATCACTGTGGAACATAACTGATCACTGTGGAACATAACTGATCACTGTGGAACATAACTGATTACTGTGGAACATAACTGATCACTGTGGAACATAACTGATTACTGTGGAACATAACTGATCACTGTGGAACATAACTGATTACTGTGGAACATAACTGATCACTGTGGAACATAACTGCGTGTATTTAATGTTATAAAGTAAGTTGTTTCAAGCAATCAAGTTTTATTGACAACAGAATAAACTGTCAACACTGACGATGTTTTTCTTTGGGCAAAACGAGTCATTGGCCCCGACATGGCCAAATGGGTTAAGGCGTGCATACTCGTAATCCGAGGGTCGGGGGTTCGCATCCCCGTCGCGCCAAAGATGCTCGCCATTTTAGTCGTGGAGGTGTTACAATGTGACAGTCAATCCCACGATTCGTTAGTAAAAGAATAGCCCAAAAGTTGGCGGTGGGTGGTGATAATTAATTGCCTTTCCTCTAATCTTACACTGCTAAATCAAAGACGGCTGGCGCAGATAGCCCTTGTGTAGCTTTGCGCGAAATAAAAAACAAACAAAACAAAGCAAAACGAGTAAAGTGTTTCAGGTACGGTTATTATTATTAACAAACAGAGCAGAACGAGTCAAGTGTTTCAAATATGGTTATTTGTATGAAGAAACAAAGCAAAACAAGTCAATTGTTTCAAGTATGGTTATTAGTATTAACAAACAAAGCAGAACGAGTCAAGTGTTTCAAGTATGGTTATTAGTATTAACAAACAAAGCAGAACGAGTCAAGTGTTTCAAATATGGTTATTTGTATCAAGAAACAAAGCAAAACAAGTCAAGTGTTTCAAGTATGGTTATTAGTATTAACAAACAAAGCAAAACGAGTCAAGTGTTTCAAGTATGGTTAAAAAGTGATTTATTTTTAACCATTTCCGTTTTTACTTCGTTTTATGGATTTTTGTAGTTTTAAGTAATAACATTTTTCAATCTATACACATCACATGGGCTACACCCTTTTATCTCAGTTCTGAAGAATAGCATATTTCAGTATACATACATGGTTACCACACGGTACACCCTTTTATCTCAGTTCTTTCAGTCTACATGCATGGTAACCACAGGTTACAGTCTCTTCTCTAGGTTTTACCAATTCCGAATGATATTTCAGCATCCACACATCATGGTTACTATGGTTGCAACATCTTCTCTAATTTCTATCATTTCCGAATAATAGCATTTCACAATGTACCTAGAACATGGTTACCAGGGGCTTCACCCTTTTATCTAAATCCTTCTAATTGTTGACAATTGTTTTCCTCAATATGGTTACTATGGGTTACATATTGTTTTCTAATCTCTAATATTTACAGAGAATAGCATATTTCAATATACACGCACACGCGTCATGGTCATCAAATATATACACGATGTAGTCACCACGTCTCTTCATTATCCTTCGAGCTCTACAGGTCTCGAGAGTCACACCATCTACTAAATGTTTGCCAGTGTCTATCCCATAAAGGTAAGTATGTTTCACGTTCTATATGAACTGGTGATTTGAATGGGACGGTGCCTTTTGTAATTTAATAATCAGTATTTATTGGTCTGTTAAACATACACTGAAACAGTCTTGTTCAAACGTTATACTTGAAAACAGGCTGTTGTGTTTTATCAGGACATAAGTACACGAAAAAAGACAAACGGAATTCTTTTCTCTGCCTCTCTGCTGTGTGTGAAGCAGGAAGACGAAAAAGGTACTTTTCATAAGCTGTTTCAAAGCACCCAAATCGTGTGATGGAGTTGCTTAAATGTTCGTATACACAGATTTATTCGCTTTAGACATTTTAAAGTAACAAATAAAAAATACACATAAACGGAACCTTTTTACAATTTTCCGGATAGTCAGATAGTAACCCCCCCCTTCCTTTTAGTAACTCTAACACGAGGAAAACACAACTGGCGCCGCACTGAGTCCGTTTGGAGCGTGAAATGAGCACTCAGGAGTAAAAACAAAATCTCTACACAGTAAACAAGATTGGACAACAAAAGAATGACTTCCATTTGGACACACCAATAATTCTTGAAATTTGTAGATTTTTAAGCACAGCTCAGTTAATAATAAATAAATAACAAAAAGCCAATTTCTTGTTTGTCTTGTCGTTAAGCGCAAAAGTACAGAATGAACCATCCGACTTGTGACCACCGCGGGTATCAAACTCCGAATCTTATAACTATATGTCCACAGAATTACCACTTAGCTCCTGTGTGGTGAGACTTTGTATACAATTGTTGTAAATGTTGAAATTTACAAAGAATAAAGGTTTTATTTCTTCCGTTCTGTCAAATAACACTTCAGATGGATTGTCTTCTAACACCTGCTCTGTCAAATAACACTTGGGTGGAATGTCTAACAACACCTGTTCTGTCAAATAACACTTAAGAATGAATAACACAGGGTTTTACAGGGCAAATATAAATATTTAATTAAATTGGTCTATTAGAACGTGTAAGCAACACCACCCATAATATAGTGTGAGCAACACCACCCATAATATAGTGTGAGCAACACCACCCATAATATAGTGTGGGCAACACCACCCATAATATAGTGTGAGCAACACCACCCATAATATAGTGTGGGCAACACCACTCATAACATAGTGTGGGCAACACCACCCATAATATAGTGTGAGCAACACCACCCATAATATAGTGTGGGCAACACCACCCATAATATAGTGTGGGCAACACCACCCATAATATAGTGTGAGCAACACCACCCATAATATAGTGTGGGCAACACCACCCATAATATAGTGTGGGCAACACCACCCATAATATAGTGTTACTAACCACACGTAAATAACTGAACATAGGCATTACCGTAACCAGCCAATACTTTAACGAATCAGTTGACATATGTTTTACTGAACAAAGTAAGGCCTGGTATTGCCAGGTGGTTAATACACTTGACTCATAATCTGAGGGCACGGGTTCGAATTCCGTCACACCAGTCACGTTCGCCCTTTTAGCTGTGGAGCGTTATAATGTCACGGTCAATCCCACTACTCGTTGATAAAAGAGTAGCCCAAGAGTTGTCAACGGGTGGTGATGACTGGCTGCCTTCCCTCTACTCTTACACTGCTAAATTAGGGATGACTAGCGCAGACAGCTCTCGTGTGGCTTGGAGCGAAATTATAAACCGACAAACAAGCGGAATAGAAGAGAAACAAAGAAACTCAGTTAGGAAAATATAGACAAAGAAACGATTCTAATCTTTACATTCTATGTGGTTTTAACCAGAGAGTTCGTCAGACTTTTGTAAGGAGAAATACGAGTTGAAACTGTGAGCTGAGTTCATCCAGCTCTTACTTGGTTGCCATAGAGATGGAACCAATTACTTCGTTGTTTAACCAATTACCATAGAAAGGGGGTGATGTGTATTACTGCGCAGCAAATAAATACGTAAAAAAAAAGTCCTAGTCCAGGGCTATAAGACACCAAGGGGGAAGATGTATCCAAATATTACCTTTTTCTTTTGTTCTTCCACAGAAAGAGAACTAGTTTCTTGATTAGATCCAAACATAAACATTGAGTCTCGCGAAAGTAAATTGCACACAGTTTTGATAAATCAGATCACGTTGTTTGTAGCACGTATATCGTAAGATCTTACTTCGCAAAGAACCAAAGCTAGTTCGTTGTTGAGACAGTCGTTGGAATCAATACCAAAGTAGTGTCACATTTCGACTTTAGCCTAGTTATCCCAGGTGGTATACAGCGGCCACAAACGAAAGTTGTGTTAGTGCTAATAACCGTTAATAACATTAACTACAAATGGATATTTCACTATTGATAACACGCATATGAAACTTTTATTAATCAGTATTCCAAATTACGTACACTGTAGTAAAAAATTAGTTGGTTCCGTGTCTACTGACACACTTCTGCACGGCTACTTAGCTACATTACTGTGTTTGTTTGTTTCTTTTGAAATTAAGCACAAAGCCACAATTGTTTGTTGGTTTGTTTGTTCGTTTTTTTTTAATTTCGCGCACAGCTACACGAGGACTATCTACGCTAGCCGTCCCTAATTTAGCAGTGTAAGACTAGAGGGAAGGCAGCTAGTCATCACCACCCACCGCCAACTCTTGGGCTACTCTTTTACTAATGAATAGTGGGATTGACCGTCACATTATAACGCCCTCACTGCTGGGAGGGCTAGCATGTTTGGCGCGACGGGGATGCGAACCCGCGACCCTCAGATTACGAGTCGCACGCCTTAACACGCTTGGCCATGCCGGGCCCAAACCTACAAAGCTATCTGTGCTCTGCCCACCACGGGTATGTATCGCAACCCGATTTCTCGCGGTGTTAGTTCGCAGGTGCACCGCTGAACATCGAGAAAAGGAGGGGCCATGACCGTAAATGTTAACTGTCCAGCTAAACGTACCAGTAACTATCATAGGTCTTCTAACACAACATTCCGATAAACACTAGCCTGGTAACGAGCATAAGTAATAAAATTTGTTTACACTATTAATAATAAATATTATATTGCATTGTTTCCTCAGTTGTGTACTTTCGATGTAAACGATTTTTATAATCTTAAATACAATAATAATTCACGAGGTTCGGACAGCTACAAATCTCAGACAGTTTCTGAAATAAAAGTACAATAATGAATAATAATAAAGCTAGATAGATTCAGTATTGGGCCTGGCATGGCCTAGCGCGTTAAGGTGTGCGCTTCGTAATCTGAGGGTCGCTTGTTTGCGCCCGAGTCGCGCCAAACATGCTCGTCCTCTCAGCCGTGGGGGTGTATAATGTGACCGTCAATCCCACATTTCGTTGTTAAAAGAGTAGCCCAAGAGTTGGCGGTGGGTGGTGATGACTAGCTGTCTTCCCTCTAGTCTTACACTGCTAAATTAGGGACGACTAGCACAGATAGCCCTCGAGTAGCTTTGTGCGAAATTCCAAAACAAACAAAAAAGATTCAGTATTCTTACAAATATCGGCCCGGCACGGCCAGATGGTTAAGGCGTTAAACTTCTAATCTGAGAGTCGTGGGTTCGAATCCCCGTTGCACCAAACATGCTCGCCCTCCCAGCCGTGGGAGCGTTATAATGTTACGGTTAATACCATTATTCGTTGGTAAAAGAGTAGCCCAAGAGGTGGCGGTGGGTGGTGATGACTAGCTGCCTTCCCTTTAGTCTTACACTGCTAAATTAGGAACAGCTAGCGCAGAGAGCCCTCGAGTTGCGTTGCGCGAAATTAAAGAGAACTATCTGATCAATATCAGTAACGGTTTGTTTATAAATCTTATTAAATTTCATAACATTATTTTCCTTTTTTTGGTTTGGTAAATTTCTAACAAAACATACAGTCCTTCTGAAACATCGTAAATGAGTTATACAACACGATTTCCTGTTTCTACTTTTCTTAAGATCTTTCTTCGTACTTAAAATTTGCCTGATAATGTTCCTTTGAGCTTAAACCTTACGTAGGAGGCCCGATTTTGTGAAAATATAATTAGGTTATTTAGTTTCCTTTGAGAAAGTCTAAAGCCCCTGAAGAGGTTTTGATCTCCTTATATGTTTTAATACTAATGTAATTATTCTGTAACTATACACGTCGCGATTTTCAATGTTTATTGAAAAAAATTAGAAAAAAAACATATTAAAAAGTAGTCAGCGACATCTATATTGTAAGAAAACTTTGACGACTCGTCTCATTGTAAAATCGTAGGATTACAGCTCGTGTGGAATTAAAGAAAAATTTTGATGTTGTTGTTTAGAATTAAGCACAAAGCTACGCAATGGGCTATCTGTGCTCTGCCCACCACTGGTATCGAAACCCGGATTTTAGCGTGTATGTCCGCAGACATACCGCTGAGCCACTGGGGGGCGAAAATTTTTGAAAAAAAAATGTTTCTTGTAAAGTGGGAGATTTTAATGTTGTATGCACGTGCGCTGTAGGTTAGTTATTAAAACTAATTTCTTATTTTTTAGCTTATACAGAAATTTCTCGTTTGTATTCACTTAGAGTGTATGTATGTTTTCTTACAGCAAAGCTACATTGGGCTATCTCCTGAGCCCACCGACGGGAGTCGGACCCCATTTTTTAGCGTTGTAAATCCACAGGATTAAGGCTGTACTAGCGAAAGGCTTGCACTTAGATGTTATATACTTAAGCTTACATGACATCCGTAACTCAAACTCAGAAAATAAAAAAAATATCATAGATAGATTTGTTATTCTTATCTTTATTTAAAGCGGATTGGACTTATGAGACCTTAATTTGATTAACAGATTTATCTCATGTAGTTTTAATACGGCCTTTAGCAGCTGATAAAGATAAACTGTGAGAGACAGTATCTTTGTTTGTTTCGAAATTCGAGCAAAGCTAACGTGGCTCGTCATCACCACCCACCGTTAACTATTGAGTAACTCTTCTACCAACGAATTGTGTGATTAACCGTATGTTATAACATCCCCACTGGTGAAAGAGCGTGCATATTTGGCATCACGACGATTTGAACCCTCGACCGCGAGAGTAAGAGACAAGCGCCAAAACTAACTGGCCAGCCCCGTGAGAACTTGGTGTCAAAAAAAGTAAGAGAAAATATACGAAGTTTACCAAGAATGGGTGCATAACACCCATCATTTCAAAGAAAGTATGTTACATTATGTTCCTATTTATCAAATAAATATAAACTTTCCCCTGTTCCGTGTTTTTGACGAACATCACACACTATGAAATCGTGTATTCATATGTCAAATATAAACAGAGAAAGCACGTGTATTTTACCCAAAATAATAACAGTTATAACATTTATGATTCCGTATTGGTTGAATCTCTGAAAACTGTTTTGTGGCTCTGTGGTATACAATTCATTAAGCTGACCAAACTTCGTTTATTCCTCGCCTGTTTTGTTTTTGTTGAAACAACCTAGTGGCGATACCTATAAAGCTTTATCTCGAAGAAATGGATTTAATTATCTAAAAGTGATTTCACACGAATTTTGAACAAAAATAAAGAGTTGAGAGTGTCAAGTAATTCAACACACAGAAGTCTAAACACGTTTCACGTCAGCTATATCAGTAAATACACTGTGTTAAGTAATTCAACATACACAAGTTCAAACACGTTTCACGTCAGCTATATCAGTAAATACACTGTGTTAATTAATTCAACATACACAAGTTCAAACACGTTTCACGTCAGCTATATCAGTAAATACACTGTGTTAAGAAATTCAACATACACAAGTTCAAACACGTTTCACGTCAGCTATATCAGTAAATACACTGTGTTAATTAATTCAACATACACAAGTTCAAACACGTTTCACGTCAGCTATATCAGTAAATACACTGTGTTAATTAATTCAACACACAGAAGTCTAAACACGTTTCACCTCAGCTATATCAGTAAATACACTGTGTTAAGAAATTCAACATACACAAGTTCAAACACGTTTCACGTCAGCTATATCAGTAAATACACTGTGTTAATTAATTCAACATACACAAGTTCAAACACGTTTCACGTCAGCTATATCAGTAAATACACTGTGTCAAGTAATTCAACACACAGAAGTCTAAACACGTTTCACCTCAGCTATATCAGTAAATACACTGTGTTAAGTAATTCAACATACACAAGTTCAAACACGTTTCACGTCAGCTATATCAGTAAATACACTGTGTTAAGAAATTCAACATACACAAGTTCAAACACGTTTCACGTCAGCTATATCAGTAAATACACTGTGTTAATTAATTCAACATACACAAGTTCAAACACGTTTCACGTCAGCTATATCAGTAAATACACTGTGTTAAGAAATTCAACATACACAAGTTCAAACACGTTTCACGTCAGCTATATCAGTAAATACACTGTGTTAAGTAATTCAACATACACAAGTTCAAACACGTTTCACGTCAGCTATATCAGTAAATACACTGTGTTAAGTAATTCAACATACACAAGTTCAAACACGTTTCACGTCAGCTATATCAGTAAATACACTGTGTTAAGAAATTCAACATACACAGTTCAAACACGTTTCACGTCAGCTATATCAGTAAATACACTGTGTTAAGAAATTCAACATACACAAGTTCAAACACGTTTCACGTCAGCTATATCAGTAAATACACTGTGTTAATTAATTCAACATACACAAGTTCAAACACGTTTCACGTCAGCTATATCAGTAAATACACTGTGTTAAGAAATTCAACATACACAAGTTCAAACACGTTTCACGTCAGCTATATCAGTAAATACACTGTGTTAAGAAATTCAACATACACAAGTTCAAACACGTTTCACGTCAGCTATATCAGTAAATACACTGTGTCAAGTAATTCAACACACAGAAGTCTAAACACGTTTCACCTCAGCTATATCAGTAAATACACTGTGTTAAGAAATTCAACACACAGAAGTCTAAACACGTTTCACGTCAGCTATATCAGTAAATACACTGTGTTAAGTAATTCAACATACACAAGTTCAAAGACGTTTCACGTCAGCTATATCAGTAAATACACTGTGTTAAGAAATTCAACATACACAAGTTCAAACACGTTTTACGTCAAGAAAGGCAGTAAAAACGATCTTGTACATTGCACGAGACCGTTAAAATTCTATTTGAAATATAGTTACAGAAACATCTCAGAAGAATTGTGTTGTTTTTCTACAGAACCTCCCGCATATGTTCTTCGTGTTGATTTAACACTGAATTCTGGTTCTATACAGTGTATGTCTCTTAAACATTTCATAAGCAACTCATAAATATATTTCAAATGAAATTCTTAAGCTACGATCTGATAAGTGAAGAGATCAAAGCTGAAATTTAGAATGTTATTATAATAGAAATGCATTTCAAATCTTTGTAGTATTTTCGAAAAAAATAATTGATTTCTAATACAGCTGTATGTGAATTATATTGTTGTTGATTTTGAAAGTTAGCTTGGAAACAAAGTTAACCCTTACAAAATAAATTTGTTATGTAGGAAACTGACTACTCAGATCACAACCGAAACACGTTGTTACTTGAAGTAAAACAAAAATTTAAATGTGAATGTCTCAGAAAAGAGCGTTTTAAAATCATAAACCGGTCATTTGTTTGTTTTGAAATTTCGCACAAAGCTACACGATGGCTATCTGTGCTAGCCGTCCCTAATTTAGGAGTGTAAGACTAGAGGGAAAGCAGCTAGTCATCACCACCCACCGCCAAACTCTTGGGCTACTCTTTTACCAACGAATAGTGGGATTAACCGTTACATTATAACGGCCCCACCGCTGAAAGGGCGAGCATGTTTGGCGCGACAGGGAAGCAAACCCGCGACCCTCGGATTACGAATCGTACGCCTTAACACACTTGGCCAGAACTAGTAATGGACTATAAAAAAAAAAATCACTCAACTTTGTTTTACGGTGTCGCTGCAGGCATTTTTAGCTGGTTCACAAAAAATGTTTTAAATTTTATTTGGTTACACATAAGATCGACGAATTTGTTTACATAAAGGGAAATCGCACACAGCGAATGCTGTTTTCCCACATGCTACACAAAGAAGAGATTTCGTGATCCGTCTATCGAGTGAATTCGCATCCTTCAGTGAATATAATACAACTCGTAGATGTAGTTTGGAATTTTCCTTCTAACGATACACGTGTGATAGCTGTAAAGATTGTGTTCGTTTTCTAACAAAATAATAATTTTATAACCAGTTAAAGATATTATTCGAAGACTGAGGAAACGTAACTACAGAAATCGACCGTTCCTGTGAACCAGTAGATCTTACAAATTTCGGTATTAAACATAATAGCAAATCCTGACAACGAGCGGGTTGAAGGTTCATCCAGATTGATGTGAATTACTGATCAGTCAGCTGAGAAGTAATTCCAAGTGCCCTATAATAATTCAGAGGACAGATTTGTATAGCAGTTCTGGCTCCTTATCGTGGTTATAGAATGAACCTGGACTTACTTTGATTTCTTATTGTTTGTCTATTTCTTTGTATTTCATCGCAAACCTTTCAGCACCGTAGGACTATCTGTTTCTCTGCCCTCCACGGGTATCGAAACTCGGTTTCTAGCATTGAAGGTTTGTAGACACACCAGGGTTTCTTATCCTATAGAAAACGTTATGCTGTATCTATTTGAAGGCGATTAGCAAAACTTTCAGCACCGTAGGCTGTCTGTTATCTGCCCTTCACGGGTATCGAAACTCGGTTTCTAGCACTGGAAGTTTGCATACACACCAGGGTTTCTTATCCTATATAAAACGTTATTCTATATCTATTTAAAGCAATATTCTAGTATTAAAATGACTCTTAAGAATTTCAACCAGTACCAGCTATGGTTGTTACATGAAATCTGTCAACTTATTTTCTCAACATTACTGTTAGTAAGTCAAAAAAAATTTAGAGTTGACCTTGAAAAGACTGGAATGGACCTTGAGTAGGAAGTAATTGACCTTGAAAAGAGGCCTTTCAGAAATAAATAAGAACAGGTGTATATAAAATACTTTTTTATTCAAAATAAGTTATTTTGGATGTAATAATTATATTTAATAAGAAATGTCTTCATTCGTTCAAACATGCAAAATATGTGGTTATTTGTTTCCTAGTACAAGTAATTTCTATCCCAAGAACCGGAGAACAAGATCAGTGGTGTCTTTGTTTGTAGAACAAACTTATCAGTGGAGTAATAATCCAGCATCAGGTGTCTCAGATTTACATTGACAACCAAACAAATAATGCGCATCAAATATCTTACAATAATCTTGTATTTAAAAATTCAACAACAGCTGGACAGAGCGTGGACGTAGTAATGATCGTGTGTTTTTGTAGCTTCACTGCAATACTGAACATATAAATATTATTTTTTATTTGTTTTGAATTTCGCATAAACCCTATAGGATGACAAGACATCCACACCTTAGCAGTGAAAAAGTTTTGAGGGTTTGATTTCTTTTGAATTTCGAGCATAACTACACAAAGGCTATTTGCGCTAGCCGTCCCTAATTTAGCAGTCTAAGACTAGAGGGAAGGCAGCTAGTCATCACCACCCGCTAACAACTCTTGGGCTACTCTGTTATCAATGAATAGTGGGATTTACCGTCACTGTATAACGCCCGTACGGCTGAAAGGGCGAGCAGTTTTGATGTGTCAGAAATTCAAACTCGCAACCCTCGGATTATGAGTTGAGTCCCTTAACCATCTGGCCAGGCCAGGGCCCTCCATCGAGGGAAGGCAGCTAGTCAAGGCCACCTACAACCAACTCTTTAATTACTTTTCAACAACAAGTAATGGAATTAACTGGCACATTATAACGTTCCCTACAGATGATTATTAATGTTTATTTGTTTGTTTAACACAAACACATTTTCACAAACAAACACTTTCTTATGAAAATTGTAACAGCCTCAATAATTTTTGTTAATTAATTTTCTACAATTCAGAGAAATGTTTTCATTTTACAGTAACGAGCAAAATATTGTTTGAGTAGCTCTGACTGGTCAAACCAACCAACCTAGTTGGTCAAAATGAATAACTTAAATTATTCAGCTCAAGGAAAGTCCTTCAAACAACGTCTTTTGGTCATGTTTTCAATCTTTCAAAGACCAGATTAACCATTGACAGTAAGCTGACCCGGCATTGCCACGTTCTTAAGGCACTCGATTCGTAATCCGAGGGTTGCGGGTTCGAATACCCTTCACATAAAACATGCTCGCCCTTTCAGCCGTAGGGACGTTATAATGTCATGGTCAATCCAACTATTCGTTTGTAAAGAGGTGGCGGTGTGTTGTGATGACTAGCTGCCTTCCCTCTAATCTTACACTTCTAAATTAGGGACGGCTAGCGCAGATAGCCCTCGTTTAGCTTCGCGCAAAATTCAAAAACAAACAAACGAGCTTAAGTGAATAGAAAGAAAGTAATTTGTGATTTAGCAACACACTGTCTAATTATTTGTCAGACAGCTTCAACCATTAGTGACAAACTTAGATCGATACATAAAATAATTTGTGACTTAGCAACACACTGTCTAATTATTTGTCAGACAGCTTCAACCATTAGTGACAAACTTAGATCGATACATAAAATAATTTGTGACTTAGCAACACACTGTCTAATTATTTGTCAGACAGCTTCAACCATTAGTGACAAACTTAGATCGATACATAAAATAATTTGTGACTTAGCAACACACTGTCTAATTATTTGTCAGACAGCTTCAACCATTAGTGACAAACTTAAACCAATGCGGTTCATAATCTATGACATGTCAGCAATGAATCATGTTGTCTTCGATAAAGTGAATTATTTTACATCAAAATTAAATTAGCAATTTAAAAATTAGCTCATGTTTTTTTTTCTTTGAAAGCTGTTATTAAGTAAAAACATTTGTGTAGACGAAACTAACCCGAAAGTGATACCTGTCTTTTCGTTTGTCTGAGCCCCCCAGTGGCTCAGCGGTATGTCTGCGGACTTATAACGCTAAAATCCGGGTTTCGATACCCGTGGTGGGCAGAGCACGGATAGCCCATTGTGTAGCTTTGTGCTTAATTCAAAGCACCAACAACTTTTGTCTAATAAGAAGAGAGCGGAAGGCCTAACACACACGTGCACCGAATCGTGAAGTATTTCATAAGAAGTCAGCGAGAGATTCGAGTTATTACATCGCAGAAATATGAGTAATACGAAGCTTTTCTGGTCTGCCTTTCCATCGGTTACTGCTGACAACGAAGATAAAACAAAAGTATAATTCTCTTTCTACTTTTCTCCATAAATGACTCATCCTGCAAGTTTCTGTCTTGGTGTTATCGAAATGATGGGAAGCAATGGAGATTTAGTCCTTTAAGACCCATTATTATAACAAGAAGGAAAACTATTACCTTCACTACATTCAGACATCTGTTGATAGATTCTGCCCGAGGAATGTCGTTGTTTTAGTTTTATTGTTTTTATTTGATATTTTCGCTGCCCAGCGAATGTTTTAATTGGTTCTCTGATGTACAATTTTCTAGATCTATATTCAGAAATAATTATAATGAATTTCTAATTGGCTTTAGTGTTAGTGACTATTAAATGTTTAAAACTGGTTTTTGCATGTAGTAGTAACCGTTGCAATTGGTTTTTACATGTAGTAGTATCGTTCAATTGGTGTTTACATGTAGTAGTATCGTTCAATTGGTGTTTACATGTAGCAGTAATCGTTTCAATTGATGTTTACATGTAGTAGTAACCGTTTCAATTGGTGTTTACATGTAGTAGTAACCGTTTTAGTTGGTGTTTACATGTAGTAGTAACCGTTTCAATTGGTGTTTACATGTAGTAGTATCGTTCAATTGGTGTTTACATGTGGTAGTAACCGTTTCAATTGGTTTTTACATGTAGTAGTAATCATTTGAATTGGTGTTTACATGTATTAGAATCGTTTAATTGGTTTTACATGTAGTAGTATCGCTGGTTTTTACATGTGGTAGTAACCGTTTCAATTGGTTTTTACATGTAGTAGTAATCATTTGAATTGGTGTTTACATGTATTAGTATCGTTTAATTGGTTTTTACATGTAGTAGTAACCGTTTTCAATTGGTTTTTACATGTAGTAGTAACCGTTTCAATTGGTTTTTACATGTAGTAGTAATCATTTGAATTGGTGTTTACATGTATTAGTATCGTTTAATTGGTTTTTACATGTAGTAGTAACCGTTTCAATTGGTTTTTACATGTAGTAGTAACCGTTTCAATTGGTTTTTACATGTAGTAGTAATCATTTGAATTGGTGTTTACATGTATTAGTATCGTTTAATTGGTTTTTACATGTAGTAGTAACCGTTTCAATTGGTGTTTACATGTAGTAGTAACCGTTTCAATTGGTTTTTACATGTAGTAGTAATCATTTGAATTGGTGTTTACATGTATTAGAATCGTTTAATTGGTTTTACATGTAGTAGTATCGCTGGTTTTTACATGTAGTAGTAACCGTTTCAATTGGTTTTTACATGTAGTAGTAATCATTTGAATTGGTGTTTACATGTATTAGTATCGTTTAATTGGTTTTTACATGTAGTAGTAACCGTTTCAATTGGTGTTTACATGTAGTAGTAACCGTTTCAATTGGTTTTTACATGTAGTAGTAATCATTTGAATTGGTGTTTACATGTATTAGAATCGTTTAATTGGTTTTACATGTAGTAGTATCGCTGGTTTTTACATGTAGTAGTAACCGTTTCAATTGGTTTTTACATGTAGTAGTAATCATTTGAATTGGTGTTTACATGTATTAGTATCGTTTAATTGGTTTTTACATGTAGTAGTAACCGTTTCAATTGGTTTTTACATGTAGTAGTAACCGTTTCAATTGGTGTTTACATGTAGTAGTAACCGTTTCAATTGGTTTTTACATGTAGTAGTAATCATTTGAATTGGTGTTTACATGTATTAGAATCGTTTAATTGGTTTTACATGTAGTAGTATCGCTGGTTTTTACATGTAGTAGTAACCGTTTCAATTGGTTTTTACATGTAGTAGTAACCGTTTCAATTGGTTTTTACATGTAGTAGTAACCGTTTCAATTGGTTTTTACATGTAGTAGTAATCATTTGAATTGGTGTTTACATGTATTAGAATCGTTTAATTGGTTTTACATGTAGTAGTATCGCTGGTTTTTACATGTAGTAGTAACCGTTTCAATTGGTTTTTACATGTAGTAGTAATCATTTGAATTGGTGTTTACATGTATTAGTATCGTTTAATTGGTTTTTACATGTAGTAGTAACCGTTTCAATTGGTTTTTACATGTAGTAGTAACCGTTTCAATTGGTGTTTACATGTAGTAGTAACCGTTTCAATTGGTTTTTACATGTAGTAGTAATCATTTGAATTGGTGTTTACATGTATTAGAATCGTTTAATTGGTTTTTACATGTAGTAGTATCGCTGGTTTTTACATGTAGTAGTAACCGTTTCAATTGGTTTTTACATGTAGTAGTAACCGTTTCAATTGGTTTTTACATGAGTATCAATCGTTTCAATTGGCGTTTTAGTAAATACAGTTGTACGGAAGTGAAACTTGTACGTGTAGAATTTTTTTTTTCATATGTAGTGAATATTCCAGATATCCTTGTCCAAAGTGAAAGTCATCCACCGTAACTGACCTGATATGGACTGAATGTACCACAGAACTGAGTTTGGTAGTTTTAATGGACTTAATAATACAAGTAGTACTTGAATATTTTAAACGTAAGTCAGACAAACTGTTTAGTCTCTAATGATTAATGCAACCTGCTTGTAGTGTTATTTATTCTGGACAAGCAAACGCGACATCAAGTGTCAAACTATTACATTACATTACACTCATACATTAGGCGTCATTCAGACTCACTTTTCTTCATATATTAAAAGTTTCTCTTTCGTCGAGTCTAGAAATTCTTCTAACATATTTACTTTTACCTCCACGAGAATGTTTTACTTTGGAACTTTGACCCCTTTCGGTCATTACGATAACTCAAGATTAAAAGATGAAATAAAATTCGTAAGTTACATTGAACGTGCTCGTTTCTCGAAGTTCCAACCTCGATATTCCAGGACGTTAAGGGTTTGTTGAGAGAAGTCGCTCCTGCAGGCGAGATAGATAGCAGAGAGAAGTGGGTTCTCGGTCACGTCTTTAACTCGTTCCTCACAGGGTAGAAGACCTCTTGAAGGCGCTAACAACCCTTCACTTGTCCGCCTGTCGATAACAACGTATTCCCCGTGCACGGACGCATGGATTACGAGAATGATGGTCGGCAAGGTCTAGAGGTCTCGTGAGTCTGAATAAGTTAAAGAAAATGAAAAGGAAAGACCACTCGAAAGAGGAGATAAGTTACTTCAACACCTGGTGTGTACGTGTTGTACTCTATAATAACCAATATCCAGATCTCGAAATACAAATGGTTATTTACCTCATGTATTACTTAGATCCACAACTGTGGTTTTATTATTCACCTAACTATAGAACAACACATAAATGGAAACCACAGTTCTACGTAATATCAGTAACAATAACAACTTGCTTTGTGAAACGTCACTTATATATCCTAATAACGCTGATCTAGGTTTTATCTTCACATCACGAGCTGTTTAGTTAGACGAAAAGTCTCCTGGTGGACACACCAAAGATAGTCCATTACGTAGTGTTGTGTTTATCAACAAACACGCTAAAGGTACAAGATGTTTCAGCTCTATGCGTTGTTTTTTACGAAAACTTAGAGAAAGTTTGGTAAGTAAAAGTCAAGCATACAGCCTTAAGTATAATGCGATATCTAACTCTAGAAATTCCGTTACGTTTTTAAGATCGTGAAATGCATTTTGGAAGACGTTTCAATGTTAAATTGAAACAGACATTGACTACACAATAATAATTGAAACAGACGTTTTCTATAGAAGGACAGTTTTGATTTATCACAAACATAGTTTCAGATTGGCGGCAAGATGTTAGATTGAGTGATCGGTGAAACAGTTATGGCCTACACCTTCAGGAAGTCAGTGAGGTGCTCGAATGCATTTCAGTGTAGCTCATAGTCAGTGAATTGTGCTATCACGTAGCCCTACAGGTATTATTTGTTTGTCTGTTTTGAATTTCGCACAAAACTACTCGAGGGCTATCTGTGCTAGCCGTCCCTAATTTAGCAGTGTAAGACTAGAGGGAAGGTAGCTAGTCATCACCACCCGCTAACAACTCTTGGGCCATTCTTTTACCAACGAATAGTGGGATTGACCGCCACATTATAACGCCCCCACAGCTGGAAGGGCGAGCATGTTTGGCGCAACGGGGATCACGAGTCGCACACCTTTACACGCTTGGACATGCCGGGGCCCTATAGATATTGATTTGTATATATAATAAAGAAAGAACTGTGAAAGTAAATATTAAGTGTTTTCTATGAAGCGGGCAGGTTCGAATGATAACAGTTTACTGTTAACAGTGAAACAGAACGCATGATATGGAGAATTGTCGCGATAAAATGAATGCTTTGAAAAGCGAAAAGCACAAATTTGTAAGAAAAACAGTAAGATCTAAAAGTGAAACGGTAAGATTTAGAAGTGATACGAAATACTATAATATGAATTTCATTGCCACCAACCTGTTCCTATACGTAACTATTCTGTGATAACTAAATTTAACTTGCTACGAATATATTTCGTTCTGTTTCTCTTGAAGTGTATCTACAATCTACAGTCGAAGAAAACGTTTCTAAAATTTATTTTTTCAGCGTGCATCGTATGACATTAAATCTTATCTCAATGCGAAACGCTAATTCATATACTTAGGAAATGCGTTGTTAATATTTTAGCATCAGCTACACAGTTTCCAGGTGTACAAAATGTGAATCGTTGCTATGGTAATACAATCATCCGTGATAGTCCCTCTAGTTTATGGAACATACGTGACTCTTCTGTGATAATTTATATTAGTTTCATTACTACGTGTCTTGTGTTTGTTTGGTTTATGAATTTCGCACAAAGCTACACGAGAGCTATCTGCGCTAGCCGCCTCTAATTTTGCGGTGTAAGGCGAGAGGGAAGGCAGTTTGTCATCACCACCCACCGCCAACTCTTGAGTTACTCGTCTACTAACGAATAGTGGGAATGACCGTCTCATTATAACGCTTCCACGGCTAAAAGGGCGAGCATGTTGACGTGACGGGGATTCAAACCCGCGACCCTCAGATTACCAGTCGAATGCCTTAACTCACCTGGCCATGCCGGGCCACTACCACGAATCTACTCCTACAGAAAACTCTGGTAACAATACTTTTGTTTAGAGTAAAATTAGACAAAAATATTTTTTTTCAAAACTTAGCATATTTAATTTGCTCAGTCTCCACACCTTTCAAAGTTTCCACCATAATCATACTGAATATAGCAATAAAATACTTATCAGACACAATGTTGTGTATTATCAGACACAGAATCGTGGTTGGTGTGTATTATCAGAAACAGAATTGTGGTTGGTGTGTATTATTCCTGCTTTCATTAATCAGTAACTCTTACAAGATAAATCAAAACAGTTTCTGTTTTTGTTAATTCAAAACCGAATCACCAAGATGAAACTTTTAAAATAAACCACACAATGTTAAAGGAAGTTGCTAAGAAGACAGTAATATGACGTGGTTTCAAGCATGCGTAGAAAATATGTCTTCTGTGTGATTTTTGTATATTAATAATTTGGTCTGGAACCTCAAAAACATCACCACATGTATAAAGATATTAAAGTTGTCACGTATGTAAAGATATTAAAGTTACAACGCATGTAAAAATATTAAAGTTGTCACGTATATAAAGATATTAAAGTTGTTACATATGTAAAACATTAAAGTTGTCACGTATATAAAGATATTAAAGTTATCACGTATATCAATATTTTAAAGTTGTCACGTATGTAAAACATTAAAGTTATCACGTATATAAAGATTTTAAATTTGTCACATGTGTGAAACATTAAAGTTGTTACGTATATAAAAATTTTAAATTTGTCACATGTGTGAAACATTAAAGTTGTTACGTATATAAAGATTTTTAATTTGTCACATGTGTGAAACATTAAAGTTGTTACGTATATAAAGATTTTTAATTTGTCACATGTGTGAAACATTAAAGTTGTCACGTATATAAAGATTTTTAATTTGTCACATGTGTGAAACATTAAAGTTGTCACGTATATAAAGATTTTTAATTTGTCACATGTGTGAAACATTAAAGTTGTCACGTATATAAAGATTTTTAATTTGTCACATGTGTGAAACATTAAAGTTGTCACGTATATAAATATTTTTAATTTGTCACATGTGTGAAACATTAAAGTTGTTACGTATATAAAGATTTTTAATTTGTCACATGTGTGAAACATTAAAGTTGTCACGTATATAAGTATATTAAAAATGTCACGTATAGTAATATATCGAGGAGAAACCATCAGTCACTTGATTTATTGAAGAAAGATCATTTCCTTGCTTTAAATAGTGTATTATTATTCTGTCAGTACTAGAAAGGATTCCCTCACACTCGGTATCTGTGACACAACCTCTTGTTTCTAAAGGTGTCACATCTGTGACACAACCTCTTGTTTCTCTTATAACCCTATTTCCATGAACTTACAGCTCTGTTAGTTTCATTAGAATTACTCTGTTATTTACGTGGTAGCTCGGAAATGCCAGGTGGTTAGGGGGCATTTCACTCATAACCTGAGAGTCGATGGTTCGAAACCCCAGCACATCAAACATACTCGTCCTTTCAGCTGTACGGGCGTTGAAAAGTAATGGTCAATCCTGCTATTCGTTGGTTAAAGAGTAGCCCGAGAGTAGGCGGGGGTTCGTGATGAGTAGCTGCATTTCCTCTAGTCTTTCACTGCTAAATAAGGACGGCTAGCACAGATGGCCCTCGTGTAGCTTTGCGTGAAATTCAAAACAAACAATTTTATGATAATCTGCATTTCTTTCATTGCTACGAACCTATTCCTATTGTAACTGTTCTTTTTTAACCTGTTCAGTGCCGTAGACGAGATAACTCGTTCTCAGTAATATCTAACTTCAGCGCTAGATGTCAGCATTATACATGCATTTGACCTACTTACAAATTGTTTCACTTTCGATTCAAAATGGCGTCACGAAAAAGTTACAAAATGAAGAAAGCATTAGAATTGTACTATAGCAGCTGAAATACTTGACAGTCAACAGGTTAACTTATATTACGGTTGGGTATTTTCAAAGAATAACAAACTGTGATTGAACATAATATTTCAGAAAGCAAGCTTTTAAATTGTTTTCCTAATGGTCATTATTAACTAAAACTTTAGAACTTTAAAGGACAACAAAATAACGGAAGTTATTCAAACATAAATGAAATATGAAGGTGATTTACTGTACACTGTTTCCAGAAATTCTTGGTCATGGAGCAAATAACACAAAATGTTGCAGATATGTATACATATCCATCATAAATGAGAGTAAATGTATCTTTATCTCTTTCTTCAAACGTCGAAGTTTCAATGAGTGGCTAGATAAAAAATCACAGAAGACTTAACAGGGTTAGTCGAGTTGAATGTAGGCGTGTTTGTATGGAGTTCTCTCTCCCAAACTATCTCGCCATCTTCCTGAGTCACTTCTTAAAGATCAATAAATGAAGTCCTAGATCACGTCACTTAAAAAAAAAAGAAACAGCACATCAAACGTTTGCTGTAGAAATATGGACTTGGGAGATGTTGATATAACAAATTCGGAGCTTTATTTACACAATAAATACGTCGAAACTTAATGTTTGGTTTCAGTATCTAAAATATGCATTTGGTTAATGAACATTGGCCAAGCGAGGTTCACAGACACACACAGCTACAAAGATTCATATGTAGTGTTTCGAAAATCTCGGTGTTTGTAAATTTTATAATGAAATAAATTTCACCTCTACAGAGTAATCAGTCAAGTAATTTTTTCTTCAAATTTTTAACAAATATATTAATGTCTTTATCCAAGTTATTCTAGCTTAATATGCCAAGTCGTATGTAAGAAGTTGTTTCAGAAAATACAGATAGAGGTTCGAAAGGTTTACTAAAAATATGTTATTTGTTGGTAACCAACACAACGAGCTACCAACTATAGGACTCTAAACCAGGGTCTTAGGGTTGTGAGCTTCTGGACGTATCACGAAACCATTTGGTTAGGAGAGGTTACTGTAAATTATTACTACAACCACTGGAGGTTTAGCAAAATAATTACTACAGTCAATGATAACTCACTAAAAATAATTACTACAACCACTAAAGGCTCAGTAAAATACTTACTACAAGCACTAGGGGCTTAGTAAAATAATTATTACAACAACTAAAGACTTAGTAAAATAATTACTATGACCACTAGGGGCTTAGTAAAATAATTACTACAAGCACTAAAGACTCAGTAAAATAATTACTATAAGCACTAGGGGCTTAGTAAAATAATTATTACAACAACTAAAGACTTAGTAAAATAATTACTATGACCACTAGGGGCTTAGTAAAATGATTACTACAAGCACTAGAGACTCAGTAAAATAATTACTACAAGCACTAAAGACTCAGTAAAATAATTACTACAAGCACTAAAGACTCAGTAAAATAATTACTATAAGCACTAGGGGCTTAGTAAAATAATTATTACAACAACTAAAGACTTAGTAAAATAATTACTATGACCACTAGGGGCTTAGTAAAATGATTACTACAAGCACTAGAGACTCAGTAAAATAATTACTACAAGCACTAGGGGCTTAGTAAAATAATTATTACAACAACTAAAGACTTAGTAAAATAATTACTATGACCACTAGGGGCTTAGTAAAATAATTACTATAACCACTATGTGGTTATTAAAATTATCACTACAACCACTGGGAGCTTACTAAACATAATTACTACGTCCATTAGAGGCTTACTAAACATAATTATTATAATCACTAGGAGCTTACTAAAATGACTACTTCAGCCACTTCAAGGTTTACTAAACTGATTACCACAGCGGCTGGGGTCTTTCTAAAATAATTATTACAGTTACTGGAGCTTACTAAAATTATTAACACAACTATTGCGGTGGGGTAGGCTCACTAAAGCCACTGGGGCTGAAGATTAGTAAAATGATTATAACTTCAGCCAGCCAAAGAGGGGGGCATACTAAAATCTTTCACTTCAACCAGCTTAATAAAAATCATCACTTCAGCCACAACATGTCAATTGAAATGATTACTACAACCACCAGGGGCTTACTGAAATGATTACTACAACCACCAGGGGCTTACTGAAATGATTACTACAACCACCAGGGGCTTACTGAAATGATTACTACAACCACCAGGGGCTTACTGAAATGATTACTACAACCACCAGGGGCTTACTGAAATGATTACTACAACCACCAGGGACTTACTAAAATGATTACTACAACCACCAGGGACTTACTAAAATGATTACTACAACCACCAGGGGCTTACTAAAATGATTAGTAAAGCCACTTGTGTCTCACTAAAGTGATTACTACAACTATTGCGATGAAATAGGCTTACTAAAACCACTGGGGCTGGATATTTCTAAAATGATTACTACTTCAGCGAGCCAAAGAGGAGGGCTTACTAAAATGTTTTGTTTGAACCAGCTAATGGAGGCTTATTAAAAGTGATTACTCCTTACTGTGAAACTTAGAAACTAGAAGTTAATATAACATTTCATGTAGTCAGTTTATGTTCATTTTTAAAATATTATCATATCAGGATGACTTTATCCTAATCGACGGAATGTAAGTTTGAAAGCATTCTGACCAACAGCGATGTAAACATTAACATAATGGTATTGTACTATGTTCTTTACTCTGTCAATAACTTTAAAAATACCAGACGGTTCAAAAGAATACACTTTTAGAAAATAACAGTATCCTAATATGATAATTCAAAGCATAGATTCCCTAGCACGACCATATCTGTTTCAACGAATCATTTTTGTCGATAGACTCTCAAAGGGCAGCATCTATGTGACGAAATCTTTTGTTAAGTGACAGTTTTTGTGTACTATAAACAACGAATAACAGTTCACGAGTTAAAACTACGAATAGCAACTCACAAGATAAAAACTGTGACTTGAACTACACTAGATATAAACTGTGACCAGAACTACACAAGATAAAAACTGTGACTTGAACTACACAAGATATAAAGTGTGACCTGAACTACACCGGATAAAATCTGTGACCAGAGCTACACAAGATATAAACTGTGACCTGAACTACACAGGATAAAAACTGTGACCTGAACTACACAAGATAAAACCTGTGACCAGAACTACACAAGATAAAAACTATGAACAGAACAACACAAGATAAAACCTGTGACCAGAACTACACAAGATAAAAACTATGAACAGAACAACACAAGATAAAAACTGTGATCTGAACTCTGGTGCTTGTCTCTCTATCATATGTTATTGTTCAGACTCTAGTGCTTCTCTCTCTATCATATGGTATTGTTCAGACTCTAGTGCTTGTCTTTCTATCATATAGTGTTGTTCAGACTCTAGTGCTTGTCTGTCTTTCATAAATTATTATTCAAACAGTTCCATTCACCGATCCTTCTTTGTTTAAAAAAACACACTTTTGTCCAGACTGTTAAACTCACCAGACTTCTGGTGTTTCAAAATGAGCGATTCTGTACAGATTGTTCCATTGATCGGTCCTCCATCAAGCTGAAACATCACTAATGTTCGGATATTTATAACTACAGGTCTTCTCGAGTTTCGTAACTTTATTAATATTTCGTCAACTACATCTGAAGATGACCCAATCCTTCACATTATTAATAGTTAGCCAGTTACATCTTTAGATGACCCGCTCCGAAACGTTATTACTGTCCAAACAGTTGCGTATATTCTCTTGTTTTTCAGTCAGAGAAGAATCTTTGTGTCAGATTCTGAGTAATGGATGAGTAACTTTAAACTAGGATATCTTAAAACAATTCGTGTCATTCTTACACTTAAAACACTTGACAAGGTCCTCACAAGACCACGTGTTCATCATTTACACTTCATGCGTCCAGCGGAAGACATTTAACAAGAACTCATAAAGTAAGTGCTCGAGTTGTAGCTTAATGAAAGAGTGAATTAGTCAAATCAATGTCTAGTTAACGCTTCGTGATCTGCGAAGAAAGTTCTCCACAGGCGAGATATGTTTTATACGAAGTTTTAATGCACTGTATTATGTCCTACCGACTCACCGAGATGCACGACTTAACAGGCTGTACTTCTCCAACAGCAAAGAGTCTAACAGTTGGTTATAAACTCAAGATGACAAATCCACGGTTATCTCACTCATATGTAAGTACCAGAGTGTACGTTTCTGTAAACCCTGAATCTCATATGTATCTTATTTATATATACACAAATAAAATGTCTTTTTTTTAAAATTCGACAGAAACTTTAAAAAAGTATTTTTAATAACTATAATTTCAAGTTGCATTGAATAAATTTCAGGATAACCATTTGGCTTGTTTGGATATCGCGCAAAGCTACTCTGTGGCTATCTGCTTCTCACCATAACGAAATTATATATTGAACATTACACTATGAAACTCAAGTTTTGTTCCTGGATAGTGTGTGTTATTATGTTGTAAAAGTTCAGAAAATGGCCATTGTTCCCTTCAAACTTTGCTTTTGTGACCTGGATAATGTTATTTAGCAATTAACCTATTTTGTATGTAAAAACGGACAAATTTGTACATTTTCATTTATATAAGGTGTAAATAAAACAACGTATGAATCAAGATTTACGTGTATTTATACTAAAGTTATACAAAAATATTTAGAAGTGAGTAGTTTTTCGAGATTTGTGACTGTAATGTAAATCACTTTCACGTATCAGTCCACAAATATAGTCTCCCATCATGTTTTTGTTATACGATCCCAAGTCATAAAAGCAAAGTTTGAAGAGAGATAAAGGTTTTTCCATTTACTTTAGACATAAGTAATTATGAAATAACATTTTCTGTTCAGGAACAAGAAATAGTAAACATTGTGTTGTATAGTATTATAAATATTGGCTGCTCTTGTGTTTGTTGGTTTAATTTCTTATTTTGCCTCCTTGCACTTACAATGCGCATGCGTATTGGTCTATTTTTTGGTATGTTTGTTTTGAATTTCGCGGAAACCTATTCGAGGGCGATCTAATTTATTACCAGTTAATAAATCCTGGTAAAAAAGAACTGTTAGTTTATTTTGAAATTTCGCACAAAGCTACACGAGGGCAATCTGTGCAAGCCGTCCCTAATTTAGCAGTGTAAGACCAGAGGGAAGGTAGCTAGTCATCACCACCCACCGCCAACTTTTGGGCTACTCTTTTACCAACAAATAATGAGATTCACCGTCGTATTATAACTCCCCCACGGCTGAAAGAGCAAGCATGTTTGGTGTGATGGGGATTCGAATCCGCGACCCTCAGATTTCAAGTCGAGTGCCTTAACCATCTGGCCATGCCAAGCCTATTTTGTGTGTGTGTGTGTACTTGCCATTAATGGAGCTACCATTCTGAATAAAAGTTAAGTGTACCTGTTATGGTCCACTACAAAAATAAAAATAAATTGTTTTCGCACAACTGGTTGTAAATGAAAATTCACATTTATATCCTTTCTTGTTCACTTATGTTTCGAATTAAAAACAAATTATCAACGTTAGAGAAATTTGTTTCTTTTTGAAATTCGCACAAAGCTACACGAGGGTTATCTGCGCTAGCCTTTCCTAATTTAACAGTGTAAGACTAGAGGGAAGGCAACTAGTCATCACCACCCACCGTCAACTCTTGGGCTACTCTTTTTACCAATGAATAGTGGGATTGACCGACACATTATAATGCCCCACGGCTGAAAGGGCAAGCATGTTTGGCGCGATGGAGATGCGAACCCGCGACCCTCAAATTACAAGTCGCACGCCTTAACACGCTTGGCCATGCCAGGCCCCGTTAAAGAAATAAAATTAATTTGAGCTCGCTTTCTTTAAATTTTTTTCGTAAAGAGATAATAATAACTTCTTATTTAAGAAAATGCTGGAACCACATTCAACAAAATTAAAATCATTTCAAATATTAAACAGGTGATTGTAAGGCACCTTGTCGAACCTTGAAACAAACTCAATAAAAATATTTAATGCCGTAAACCATCAAACAAAGAAAGAGATAAAGACATAAGCACAAAGACGCGTAGTTCATGGATCTCTCTTATGCTTTTTACAACTATTTATTTTTGCATTCGATGTAATCTAATCCTCAATGTTAAGTCCTTATGATTGAAAAACGTATCTAATGTAAGGGTTTTCACGTTAGTTTTATTATTTTTCTTTCGTTATTTTTCAAAGAAAACATTTCAAAATTGCCAAAACGTTCAGCTCTAAAATTTAGAGTTGTTTTTCTTTGTTCTATTATTAGGGAATTTACAATAAAAAGCTCGCCATTTGCGCAAACGAGTTTCCGCTGTATTAAGTTAAAGACCTTAGTAATGGAAGCGTAGCTTGCCCTAACACCATTTTTTTTCCCTCTGTATTTATATTATAGTAATTTTCATTGTTTTCTTTAGTATAAAACTTGAAATTAAATGTTTGTGCTTAATTCCAAACAAATAAACAATTTTTGTTTTTATACTATAAGAATTATTAAAATCTAATTTTTTACATTTTAGACGTATATTTCTAAGCCTCAGAAGTAAATTTGTCGTAATTAATTACAGAATTAATACTCAACCGTCATTACATTAAGAGTACTTTTTAAGAAATAAAAGCACCAAATAAAATGAGTATAAAAAATGAAAAATTAATATATATTTATTTATTTTGTTAAAACTAAATTCTGGATTAATCAGTACATGGAGTTTGATGTGGGTAAGTATTATTTTATCATTAAAACCTGGAGTTCGTATTTCGGTTTTAGGTTTCAGACTTGTTATTGTAGACAGAACCAAACCTAAATTGTAACGTTAGGTTTAGCAAAATCTCATCATTGTACACGACTAAGCCTAAATTGTAAAGTTAGGCTTAGCAATACTTCTTTTTATAGATAGGACTAAGCCTAAATTATAACGTTAGGCTTAGTAATACGAGTTACAAAGCTGAAGATTTTATATTAAATTTGCATGCATACGTTATCTGGACGTTACCTTCTTGTGTATGTGTGTTCTGGACGTTTACGTTTACATCTAGGAGTGTATGATTAACGTCTAGTGTTTTTCTTCTCTCTGTGTACATTAATCATTTTTTTATTTCATGCAGATGTGTTCACAACTTTTCGTGCTGTTTATTTTTCCCAGTCATTTTTCAGAAGGCAGCTAGTCATTCATTCATTTTGATTCGTTCTGAGCTGTTAAGTTTACGAAGTCGAGACTCCTTGGTGAGGTGGAGAGAGTTTCTCAGTCTATAATATAAATAAGATGTCTTTAAGAATCGTGACAAATAACATTACAGTAATTAAATGATAAATTAAGAATTTAAAGTTAAAACCAGGTAAATTAGTTCTTTGTTTTTACACATCTCTTTAAATGATGCAAACGAGTCTAGAGCTAAGGACAGCCGGTTACTAGTTTGTAAATTATTTAGCCTTATAATAAGATCCTTGAAACAAAATGGCGAGTCTCAAGAGAGCTGCATCATCACATTATTTAAAAACCTTGCTCTTAAAATAGCTGGAGAAGAAGGAAAAAATATCCTAGTGTAATTGAATATATATTTGTAGTTATTATTGGACTAGCTAGGCCATACAACGTTATTAATTCTGTTTCACACGACTGATTGTATTTACTATATAATATAGGATTTCGACCAAAAGGTTTAAATGTAGTATCAAAGTAAACGACTGGTTTTAATTCATCTTTCTATCGTTGTGAGAAAATGAAACGTCTGATATGTGGAAAGGTTAACTAAATAGACGAACCGAACAACTCTGCTGTCTAATTCTTCCGCCTAAGATATGTCACTGATTGTCTTTGTTATCTGATGTCACACAACACCACGGCTCTCGATGCAGCGGGTGGTAATAACGTCTACGGACGTCAGTGAAGGATTTCATTTCCATAGTCTTTACACACTTCAAAAGAGTTGGTATTTGACAGCAACATTGACGAGGCTACAAGTTATTAAGCTGAAAAAGAAAACCTTTATACTGACTCGAGTGACCTCTAGTGTTACTAATTCAGAGCTCAGTTTGAATGCGTCTACAAACGAAATGAATTTAACTCTTTGCTTTTCTATGAAAATCCTCTTTCTCAGGATCTCTGATTCGGTGACTTATTTAATGTAAATATTCCTATTGAAACCAAAATCAGTAAGCTTACCAACTTACAAGTCTTCGCTAAATTTAACGAAATATATTTTGCTTACGTCACAGTCAAGGTTCGTATCGGGTATTGTCACGTCTAAATTTACAGGTTATTCTGTTCGTGTTTTTTTTGGAATTTCGCGCAAACCCACACGAGGGCTATCTGTGCTAGCCGTCTCTAATTCAAGAATGTAAGACTAGTGGGAAGGCAGCTAGTCATCGCTACTCACCGCCAACTCTTGGGCCACTCTTTTACCAACGAATAGTGGGATTGATTGTATACATTATAACGCACCCATGGTTGAAATGGCGAGCATGTTTAGTGTGATGGGAAATTGGAACCCCGCGACCCTCGGATTACGAGTCGAGTGCCTTAACCACCTGGCCATGCCAGGTCCATTTATTCTGAAGTAAACTTTTGTTTGTGGGCTGTGTAAACACTAAACACGTGATTTAAACAAACGAAATCTGGTACCTATTCAACAATGTAAACGATAAAAAAATTAAAGAATAGTAAAAATAGTTGACTAAAATTATCAGATAATCACAGAATATTCTAATAGAAATAAATCACTCGTTACATCTATTAAAATAAATATGATTAGATTTCTGAGCACTGAAATGTGAATACTTACTTCAACACAACATTCAAATTACAGAAGATTTAGGATTTTTCGTCTTTGACATTATTATGTTCAAATAGCTAAGTCTATAACAAAAGTATATTATGTAGATACATCTGTAACTATATTTCTCCTTTGCAGCCTCGATAAAGAACGTAGTAACAAGTAGAACCATCCTTTGTATCTTTTTGTCATAGAATAATCAGTAACATCTTTGGCACTTTATCTCCCAACTACGTAACAGAACGATGTGTCCATTAAACAAATCTCTTGATGGCATAAAAATTAAGATCTATTTATGGCAATCAATCTATTGTTTGCATACCTTTTATCAGTAAAAATTAAATTCATCATCAAGCTGAGGTTAGATCAATCAATGGCAAACATCCTGTGGTGAAATATGAGAGAGATCAGTAACAAATCTGTTATCTAACTAATAATAAGTATAACAATGGACAGTAGCTAATCTGTTATCTAACTAATAATAAGTATAACAATGGACGGTAGCTAATCTGTTATCTAACTAACAATAAGTATAACAATGGACGGTAGCTAATCTGTTATCTAACTAACAATAAGTATAACAATGGACGGTAGCTAATCTGTTATCTAACTAATAATAAGTATAACAATGGACGGTAGCTAATCTGTTATCTAACTAACAATAAGTATAATAATGGACGGTAGCTAATCTGTTATCTAACTAATAATAAGTATAACAATGGACGGTAGCTAATCTGTTATCTAACTAATAATAAGTATAACAATGGACGGTAGCTAATCTGTTATCTAACTAACAATAAGTATAATAATGGACGGTATCTAATCTGTTATCTAATTAATAATAAGTATAACAATGGACGGTATCTAATCTGTTATCGAACTAATAATAAGTGTAACAATGGACGGTAGCTAATCTGTTATCTAACTAATAATAAGTATAACAATGGACGGTAGCTAATCTGTTATCTAACTAATAATAAGTATAACAATGGACGGTATCTAATCAGTTATCTAACTAATAATAAGTATAACAATGGACGGTAGCTAATCTGTTATCTAACTAATAATAAGTATAACAATGGACGGTAGCTAATCTGTTATCTAACTAATAATAAATATAACAATGGACGGTAGCTAATCTGTTATCTAACTAATAATAAATATAACAATGGACGGTAGCTAATCTGTTATCTAACTAATAATAAGTATAACAATGGACGGTAGCTAATCTGTTATCTAACTAATAATAAATATAACAATGGACGGTAGCTAATCTGTTATCTAACTAATAATAAGTATAACAATGGACGGTAGCTAATCTGTTATCTAACTAATAATAAGTATAACAATGGACGGTAGCTAATCTGTTATCTAACTAATAATAAGTATAACAATGGACGGTAGCTAATCTGTTATCTAACTAATAATAAATATAACAATGGACGGTAGCTAATCTGTTATCTAACTAATAATAAGTATAACAATGGACGGTAGCTAATCTGTTATCTAACTAATAATAAATATAACAATGGACGGTAGCTAATCTGTTATCTAACTAATAATAAGTATAACAATGGACGGTAGCTAATCTGTTATTTAACTAATATAAGTATAACAATGGACGGTAGCTAATATGTTATCTAACTAACAATAAGTATAACAATGAACGGTAGCTAATCTGTTATCTAACTAACAATAAGTATAACAATGGACGGTAGCTAATCTGTTATTTAACTAATATAAGTATAACAATGGACGGTAGCTAATATGTTATCTAACTAACAATAAGTATAACAATGGACGGTAGCTAATCTGTTATCTAACTAACAATAAGTATAACAATGGACGGTAGCTAATCTGTTATCTGACTAATAATAAGTATAACAATGGACGGTAGCTAATCTATTTTCCCACTAATATTAAGTTTACAATAGGTGACAACTAATACCTCGTCCAACCAAGAGTACAACAATCTTGTGTCGATATCAAAAACTTAGATCGTAAAATAATTGAATACGTCACAGTTCATATCACATCAGACAAGTTTTGCTGATTCTAAAATACAATCCGTAAAATGATTTATCACTGATATTTCCACTACGGGTAGTGAACCCAGATTTTGAACGTTATATTCCTCTCAGTCTTATAGCGAGATGAGGTAAATTTTCTCTTCCATAATATTTCAGAATAATCAGTTTAAAATAAATAAATAGGCAACATGTTAAGCTTTTTATGTTATATCATTATATCATTATTTGTTTTGTTGTTTAGCACATATCTGCACAGTGCAGCACGGGTATCGAAACCCGAATTTTAGTGTTATCACGCCTTGAGACTTACCGCTGAACCACCAGGTGCGATTGTTACTATTTATAGTAATAAATCATGTTGGAATTTTCATAATTTCACTCTTGTATTTTTTACTTTAGTTTGGATTAATTCAGATAAGTTTGGTTATAGACGCTTTCGTTTGAAGAAATC
The DNA here is from genome assembly GCA_011833715.1 of Carcinoscorpius rotundicauda. Classification (NCBI taxonomy): domain Eukaryota; kingdom Metazoa; phylum Arthropoda; class Merostomata; order Xiphosura; family Limulidae; genus Carcinoscorpius; species Carcinoscorpius rotundicauda. The sequence continues at coordinate 2,834,635 of CM022404.1, read as the reverse complement.
CTCACACACTCCATGGAACTGAAGTTAATTCTCGTCGTGCGGGTTGGTAGCACAAACCAATCGATAGATACGAATGTGCAACTTCAGACAATGGACGATAATACCTCGAAATCCTTTGTTTGTGGCCAACAGTCCATGACACACTATGTGACTTGGATTGTAGATTCTGCATCGTGGAGTTCCTGATTGACGCTTTCTTAGCCCGGACTGTAAGCCACTAATTTCAAGCATTTTCGAATACCTTTTGTGAATCGCTTAGCTTAGGTAAATAATTCTCTTCAACCACTAACGAAACAAAGACGGCTTACAAGCTCGTGCGAATCAGTTCAAACTGTTTAGTTTGTTATTTACTAACACAATAAAGGAATAATTGTCAGAGGTTCAGTTTCCTCCTTTGTGTTTTTTGTAAACGCTTAACTATAATAACAAAATAAATACAAAGCTGAAAACGTTCAAAGCGAAAATTAAAAAGAAAACACTTTTCCATACTGTAGTCAATCATTTTGTTTATGTATAAAACCATTGGTTATTCCTGTTCTGTTTTGTGCTGTTTAAACTTTGATAAAAATATGTACGTCTTGTGTGCTCAGTTTATATGTTACTACACTGAAATTTTAGTAAATTATATGCATCTTATGTGTTCAGTTAATATGTTACTACACTCAAACATTAGTAAATTATATACATCTTATGCGTTAAGTTGATATGGTATTACACTGGAACTACGTGTTATGTATTAAGTTGATATGGTATTACACTGGAACTACGTGTTATATATTAAGTTGATATGGTATTACACTGGAACTACGTGTTATGTATTAAGTTGATATGGTATTACACTGGAACTACGTGTTATATATTAAGTTGATATGGTATTACACTGGAACTACGTGTTATGTATTAAGTTGATATGGTATTACGCTGGAACTACGTGTTATGTATTAAGTTGATATGGTATTACGCTGGAACTACGTGTTATGTATTAAGTTGATATGGTATTACACTGGAACTACGTGTTATGTATTAAGTTGATATGGTATTGCACTGGAATTACGTGTTATGTATTAAGTTGATATGGTATTACACTGGAACTACATCTTATGTATTAAGTTGATATGGTATTAGACTGGAACTACGTGTTATATATTAAGTTGATATGGTATTACACTGGAACTACATCTTATGTATTAAGTTGATATGGTATTACACTGGAACTACGTGTTATGTATTAAGTTGATATGGTATTACACTGGAACTACGTGTTATTATTAAGTTGATATGGTATTGCACTGGAATTACGTGTTATGTATTAAGTTGATATGGTATTACACTGGAACTACATCTTATGTATTAAGTTGATATGGTATTACACTGGAACTACATCTTATGTATTAAGTTGATATGGTATTAGACTGGAACTACGTGTTATATATTAAGTTGATATGGTATTACACTGGAACTACATCTTATGTATTAAGTTGATATGGTATTACACTGGAACTACGTGTTATGTATTAAGTTGATATGGTATTACACTGGAACTACGTGTTATATATTAAGTTGATATGGTATTACACTGGAACTACGTGTTATGTATTAAGTTGATATGGTATTACGCTGGAACTACATGTTATGTATTAAGTTGATATGGTATTACACTGGAACTACGTGTTATGTATTAAGTTGATATGGTATTACACTGGAACTACGTGTTATGTATTAAGTTGATATGGTATTGCACTGGAATTACGTGTTATGTATTAAGTTGATATGGTATTACACTGGAACTACATCTTATGTATTAAGTTGATATGGTATTACGCTGGAACTACGTGTTATATATTAAGTTGATATGGTATTACACTGGAACTACGTGTTATGTATTAAGTTGATATGGTATTACGCTGGAACTACATGTTATGTATTAAGTTGATATGGTATTACACTGGAACTACGTGTTATGTATTAAGTTGATATGGTATTACACTGGAACTACGTGTTATGTATTAAGTTGATATGGTATTGCACTGGAATTACGTGTTATGTATTAAGTTGATATGGTATTACACTGGAACTACATCTTATGTATTAAGTTGATATGGTATTACGCTGGAACTACGTGTTATGTATTAAATTGATATGGTATTACACTGGAACTACATCTTATGTATTAAGTTGATATGGTATTACACTGGAACTACATCTTATGTATTAAGTTGATATGGTATTAGACTGGAACTACATCTTATGTATTAAGTTGATATGGTATTAGACTGGAACTACGTGTTATGTATTAAATTGATATGGTATTACACTGGTGTGGAACTCATGAAGGAAAAATACATCTCATGCGTTGAACTGATGTAGTGTGAACCTTTAGTGTAACACTTATTGAAGTTGGATTTATCCTATCTATTATGTGGTACTATTGTTGTGTTCGCGTTCTCACCAAACTCAGTATATTTATTTTATTGTTGTTTTTTAGTAATATATGAAGTGTAGAAAATAGAACTCACTCAGTTTCGGATAAATCCTTGCAACCAATCACACTTTGAGATGTATTAAGTAAATATTTAAATTTCTTAAGCAGCCAATCACACTATGAGATGTATAACGTAAATATTTGTTTCCTAAACAGCCAATCACACTTTGAGATGTATTAAGTAAATATTTCAGTTTCCCAAGCAGCCAACCACACTTTGAAATGTATTAAGTAAATATTTCAGTTTCCCAAGCAGCCAATCACACTTTAAAACGTATTAAATAAATATTTCAGTTTCTTAAGCAGCCAATCACACTTTGAGATGTATTAAGTAAATATTTCTTAAATTACGACTGTTAAAATGACGTCATCATCATGTTTCTTGGTGTAAAGTTAGGATATTACAAACACTTCGTTTGTGTGATTCGTAAAACTCGTGTAATTCAAAAGATGATTGCTTTAAGAAAAGACCCAAGAAGTGACAGAAAATATCTATGAAATTTGATTTGGGATTTCGATATGTTAAGATCTGTTTTTATTTTGACAAATTCTTCTTTGGTTCAAAGTTTCTGATTGGATCTAATAATCTTCGAGGACGTCTATTTTTTGCTTATTAAACATATTGATATATTTTTATTTTACTGTTGCATTCACGTTCCCAAAAGTAGTGGTTGTTTTTTAAGCAAAAAAAAAATGAAAATAGCCACATTCTTAGATAAAGGAAACTCCTCGTGCCGTTTTTTCTGAATATCTCTTAGAGACCGGACTGGCTATTGGACTCATGTCACTTGCATGGCTTCACATGTTGACCTATGAAGTCTATAGAGACTCGCGACGTCTATTTCCGGTTTCCTACGGTCCTTTCACTCGAGGAGAACCGAAACACTTATATGGTTTTCTCAAGCCGTGCTTTGAATAAGATTTGTCGTTGTTACCAACATAGACTTATTGCCTCATTCCTCGAGCTATTTTCTCGCCTCTCCAACGTACTTGAAAAACTTCCATTTTTCTCTCAGCTTTAAGAGAAAGTGTTGTTGTTTGTTTTATGAACTCTCATGTTTTGTATATTTTTTTATTGTTCTTGTCACTGCTGGGACTAAAGATCTGAGATTTTATCTTCGATTTTTCTCAAGCTTTTAGGTTTACTTCACAACTTCACATTTAAAATACTGTCTTTACGATGTGTGAAGTTTCCCATCTGTCTCATTACTAAGTGTATTGTCTTCCTTCTGTCCACCTCAGGAATCTAACCCTAAATTGTAGTGTTATTAACTCTTGTTCCTACAGTTGGGCTGCATATTTGCTACGGATGAAGATTTAACACATATCGATTGTTCTCAGTATCTATTGCTTGTATTTGTTTGTTTCCCACAAGGCTTCACGAGGGCTATTTGAACTGTTCGTCTCTAATTTAGCAATGATACGCTAGAGAGAAGACAGCTAGTCACCAACATCCACCACCAACTCTTGGGCTATTCTTTTACCAATGAACAGTGAGACTGACTGTGGTTTTCCAACGCCTTCTTGTTTCCTGGGAACGGTTACCCTCAGCTCACGAATCGAGAACCCTCTCAACCAGGCCATACCAGGTCCAGTGCATGTGCTGTAAATTTGTGTTTAACCTTTTATGCTCACGGAAAGTCCAGAGGATAAAAAAATGTCACAAATCACAGCTAATAACAAAATCATCTAATGAACAATAGAAATTATCAGTGGACCACTGACGTTTTTGGACTCAATATAAAACCTTCAAACTATTGTAAGATTACATCTCTTTCTGGACTCAATGTAAATGATAAAGGCCTGGCATGGCCAGGTGGTTAAGGCTTTCGACTGGTAATCTAAGGGTCGCAGTTTCGAATCCCCGTTAGACCAAACATGTTTGTTCTTATAGCCGTGGGAGCGTTGAAATGTGACAGTCAATCCCACTATTCGTTGGTAAAAGAGTAGTCCAAAAATTGGCGGTGGGTGGTAATGACTAGCTTCCTTCTCTCTTGTCTTACACTGCTAAATTAGGGACGGGTAGCACAGGTAACTATCGTGTAGCTTGGTGCAAAATTCATAAACAAACAAACAAATTACAAAACGTCCAGTAGCCATCGAGATACGCTTATAAAGGTTTGTGTTCTTTGTACGAGAAGACCTGGTTTGTAACGTGTAGTGAAGAAACAAACACGATTTCGGTAAAATGTTGATACTGATTGGTTGAAAACGTGAAACCTATCTCACGTTTGAGTTTGTGTTCTCAAATCAACAATACGGTATTATTCGTGCGGTACTGTACAGAAATATTTTTTATTTATTTGACACCGCATTCTGTAGACAGCTAAATAAATTCATCAAAGGAAATAACCTCTTTTAATATTTTCTTTTTCTTATCTACATGCACACGAGATGATAAAATTCAAGATATGAGATAATCTGTTCTGGTTTATGCCTGGCAGATAATAAAAACAATGAATTGTTTCATGTACGCCTTTTCAGCCTCGGTATAAAAGTCCATCTATGAAGTTTCTTTATCTTAGATAGATAAATGTACAGAATATTCATAGCAACAAATTCCTTGGTATCAATCATTCTAACTTAATTTGTGTTATTCAATTTACTAACAGGGCCGCGTGCGTACACCTATTAGAAATGGCTTTCCAAATAAAAGAAAAGAAAAACCTCTGTACACAAACGTCTACAGATCTCACAAGCACTTCGATCTTCCATTTAGATAAAAATGACTTAAAGATATTCTACTGGAATTATCTTTAGCCTTGGCTGTTACAATTCTTATCGACGGGATTTCGACTATAACGCTGATGAGTCTTCCACCAGGATAGATCGTTATGGGGTTAATTACGTTAATGGACAGAGGCAGTAAGAGTAAAGGAAAATTAAGCCTAATCACTAAAACCCGACAGACTCCTTCTTTTCAACCACCGAATCTTCTAAACAAGCCAAACTGACAGTAAAACTAGTTATTGTTTCGCGATTTTTTTATTTCTATTATAGGTGTCTCTCGTAAACCATCAGAGGTATCACTTACTCGTGAGATGTAAAATTCGTTATTTTCTTTCTCACTTAAGATATTTTCTGGCTCTAAAGCAGATGGTATTAGCTTGTCTATATATGCGAATGAAAGCGGTCTGTACTATGTGTATTTGTGTACAATTTTAATAAAATACGTATATGTATATCAAAAAAATAAAAATACCCTTCAGGAAAAATATTCACTGTGAATTAGTTGTTTGTTTTTGAATTTCGCCCAAAGATGCACGAGAGCTTTCTGTCCTTAACTTAGAAGTGTAAGATTAGAAGAAAGGCAGCTAATCATTACCACCTACCGCCAACTCTTGAGCTACTCTTTTACCAACGAATAGTGGGATTGACCCTCACATTATCCCTCTTCTAGTAGCCAGTGTCCCTTCTTGATACTCAACTACAGAAGTATCGGTGTCCCCTAACCAGTGTCCCTTCTTAATACTCAAGTACTGAAGTATCGGTGTCCCCTAACCAGTGTTCCTTCTTAATACTCAAGTACCTAAGTATCGGTGTCCCCTAACCAGTGTCCCTTCTTAATACTCAAGTACTGAAGTATCGGTGTCCCCTAACCAGTGTTCCTTCTTAATACTCAAGTACCTAAGTATCGGTGTCCCCTAACCAGTGTCCCTTCTTAATACTCAAGTACCGAAGTATCGGTGTCCCAGAAGTCATTGTTTCTCCTCAAACTTTATACATCCTTTATAGTTTTCACAAATATTGGTAGACTTTAAGTTTTATAACACAGGCCTAGGGATTTGTACATTTCAAACGTAGTTTTGGTTTTGACAATAGATTTACCATAAATCAGCGACACATATTTCGAAAATAATATTATTTGTTTCATAGCTGCCATGGCCAATAGTTAAGACACTCGACTCGAAATCTGAGGGTCAAGGGTTCGAATCCCGTCACAACAAATATACTCACCTATTCAGCCGTGGGGGCGTTATAATGTTACGGTCAATCCCACTATTCGTTGGTAAAAGAGTAGCCCAAGAGTTGGCGGTGGGTGGTGATGACTAGCTGCCTTCTCTCTAGTCTTATACTGCTAAATTAGGGACTGGCACAAATAGCTCTCGAGTAGCTTTGTGCGAATTTTCAAAAAAAAACAAACTCTCCGAGCTACTCGAGGGCAAGCTGTGCTTAACCGTTCCTTATTATGACGGCAATAAACTCTTGGGCTACTCTTTACCATGGGATTGACCGTCACGTTACAACGTTCCCACGGGTAAAGGAGTGAATTGTTAATTTAGGTTTGTAAATAATGTATTGGTGTCGTACCTAATGTATAAGTTTAATATATTTCACCACTGGGTAAAGCCTAGTGGCCCGGCATGGCCGTGTGTTAAGACGTTCGAGTCGTAATTTGAGGGTCTTGGGTTCGAATCCCGTCGCACCAAACATGCTCACCCTTTCAGCCGCGGGTGTTATAATGTGACGGTCAATCACACTATTCGTTGGTAAAATAGTAGCCCAAGAGTTGGCGGTGGGTGATGATGACTAGCTGCCTTTGTTCTAGTCTAACACTACTCCATTTGGGACGGCTAGCGCAGATAGCCCTCGTGTAGCTTTGCGCGAATTTCAAAAATAAACCAAACCGAAGGTACTCCATTATCAGCCACAAAAGTGCTATAACATGACAGTCAATTTCAAGAGACGCTACTAGGTGGCGTTGTCTAAGAACCTTCCATCTTGTCTATCACTTTTAAGTTAGGGACAATTATCATAGGTTGCCAACGCATATCTTTGGTGAAATTTGACAAATAAAAGTTTTTAGGCTATAATTTAGGGATTCAGGAAACGTCAAAGTAAGCACCTTTTTCTTCTGCTGAGAAATTTGTTTCATTTCAAAGCAAGAATAATGAAAATACCAAAATTCTTGAATGAGTCGAAATAATCGGCATGAAATCAATCAATCAATCGAATTTCACCATTCAAATCATTCTTGTTGATATTGTAAACTCTTTGGCTGTTAACAGGAGTTATTTGCATCCTTGGAGGTACGGGCTGGGCGTGTACTAGTAATTAGTGTGTTCAGATTGTGTATCCGAGAGTTCCCAGCTCGCATCACGTTGCCAAAAAAACGAGTTCCTAAAGTTTTAGCTCAGGTTTCACTATTTGAATGACAGTGAAATCCAACTATTCTGTCAGATAGGATCATTGCAAGAATTTGTGATGGGTACAAGTGGTTAATTGCTTGTCAGTTTGAAGCTACCTCAGATATTTATTGTGTAGTCTAGCGTGAAAATTCTTGAAGTTTTACTGTACTTAGGGCAAACATTTTTCAAAGACACAGTGAATTAATGTAAGGAAAATAGAGGGATATTACAGGTTTTGTTTTATTTAAATAATACTACATAAGGCTATCAGCCGTGTCCACACTGCAAGGAATCGAACGCCGGTTTTAGTGTTGTATGTCTGTAAACTTATTGCTGTTCCACTTGGCTTGTTTTATTTGTTTTTGTAGTTTCCCACAAAGCTACACGAGGGCCATCTGCGCTAGCCGTCCCTAATTTTACAGCGTGAAACTAGAGAAAAAGGCAGCTAGTCATTACCACCCACCGCCAAATCTTGGGCTACTCTTTTACAAACGAACAGTGAAACTGGCTATCACATATAGCAACCTCACGACTGTAAGGGTGAACATTTCTGATAAGACAGGGACTTGAACCTGCGGCCCTCAAGATCCACTAGGATATCATATTATAGGAATTTCTAGGAATGTTACTTTCCCTAGAATCGATCAAGTGTTCTATCCACGTGATAAAGTAGTTTACCTATTTTAAAAAAAAACAAACGTATAAAATTCCAACTGTCAGATTTACTTACGTTCATTCTTCTGTTAATTTATCTTTTAAAAGTTGAAGCATATCCCAAAAATTAGCTGATAAATCTATAGAAAGGAAACTCGAGTAAACACTCTCAATGTATTTCAGTTGTCTAAAACTGTGCCCTCTTCTTTGCGGTGTAATTTCTCATAGATACGGAATAGATGATGATCGATTTCAAATAGCCGAGAAAGTAAAAGTCTTTTGATTGTTCCTAATGGCTGTTATAGATGGTATTTTAATGACTTAGCCACTTCCACATAAAATAATTTTACTTCGGTAAATCCTTACGTCTACAGAGGAAATTTGGAAGAGAAGAACAAATAGAGTTTATACAATTAGTCGACGTGATTAATTTAGTGCCCCCTCACCTTGATATTTTATCTTATTACCTCATGTGACTCTATTATTATTCTTGTACTAATGAAGGTTTGGAATGATAGACAGTTTATCCCCATCGCTGTGTGGTTCCTACTTCTTCATTCACTTTCAAAGCCCAGGATACATTTTGTATTTACAACAGCATAATATGTTTCCTAGTGACATCATTCGTTTCGGTTATGTAACATTATATTTTTAATTAGAGCTAAATGTGTTTTGTTTTATCACAGGTTACGTCTTGCTGTTTTAATTCATATTTCGCCTTTACTATACGAATATTAAATTGGCTGTTTAAATAAAGCTTATGTTTAAGTTACACATTTGATACACATCTCCCGCTCGTCTATTCTCGGACATTCTATTTATTACATCTTCCCATTTCGTGATGAAAACCTCTCGCAGCCGAATTTACGTCACGGCTTTTCGAGCGTATAGGCGTAGATGAAACGAATACTTCGAGTTTTCAGACAGCACAGTTAAATCTTCTAACTTGTTTTTATTTGACACGAAATAGACTCTAACATTTCTTTTTTTAAGTTCGCATCTTTAACGAGGTCGTCCACCTGACTTTCACCATTACACAGTTGCACGTGGACGAATTTTACCTTCAACCAATTAGGTTTAGCAAACCGCTCGTTCGCTTCTAATTTCGCTAATTTAATATTTGCTCAGCCTTTAGATCATATGTCAGTAATGAAGGCGTGCGTGATGTTTGACGTTATTCAAAACACTAAAACTGTAATGTTTACATGCGTTAAAACTTGTTTTAACGTCAACATGTTAACAACATCAGGGTTTTAAATTGAGCTTTGTAGGATGGTATTAGAGTTCCTCACTCCACCATGTTTAGGAGCTTACAACATTAACATTCAAGGTTTGTATTCCCCTTGCTGGTTTGTTTGTCTGTTTTAAATTTCGCACAAAGCTACATCAGGGCTATCTCCGATAGCCGTCCCTAATTTAGCAGTGTAAGACCAGAAGGAAGGCAGCTAGTCATTACAACCCACCGTCAACGCATGGGATACTCTTTTACCAAGGAATAATGGTATTGACAGTCACATTATAACGCTCCCACGGCTGAAAGGACGAGCATGTTTTCTGTGACTGGAATTTGAAGCCCAGTATGGCTTTGATGTGAAACAATCTTAGGACGAAAAGAAAAAGTCGTGATGACGAGAAACCCACTTGAAGTAAAAGTGTTTCTGAAGGGTGCGGGTAATAAAACTTATATTAGAATAAAGTAGAGAATACAGTGTGTTTGAAAACAAAACAGTTGCATACTTTCTTTGTTAACCCGAAAAAAGTCGAAACGTTGTTTTGTACTTTATTTTAATTAAGGTTTCAGAAACGAACTCTCAGTTATCGACGTTTCTGTTTCGTTCAAGAAGACAGTGAAATATTAACCTGAAGTCGAACATAAATAATTTTGTGTTTCAAGTTTTTACGCTCAAATCACGCACTTTTTAATCCGTTTCGCTTTCTTTTTATTTCGCGACACTGGAAGGGTTTCTGCATCGCATTCTACAGAGAAATGTATTCTCACAGTTGCACGAGAAACGTTGTGACAGAGAGGATAAGAAAAGATATTGTATCATATATGGAAATAGAGTCGTACAGAGAATTTTCCCAACGCTGCACGTGTTCCAGGTCTTTTTCCGCCTCAGGGAAGCTTTAACCGTTCTTCTCCAGGGACTTAAGCCAGATGGCCGCAGGAATCCCTGACCTGGATGACTATTGATTAGTTATTGACTTAAACATGCGTCGTTTCGGGTGGCGTATAATAATCCAGCCTCAAATCGCTTCTTTTTGACTTACTCGATTCTCTCTAAGGACTTCTCATATGTATAACAGTGCATCATTAGTAACTACAACCATCATGTGCTTAATACTGATGACCCCTTTTGACCGCTCACTATAGTAGAGTTCACCTATTGACCCCTTATTAGTATACAGATTACTTCTCGACCACCCAAGTGCTGTGATATAGTTCATCTCTTGACCACTTATTGGTATACGGATAACTTCTCGACCATCTATTGTGGTACAACGCCTTTTTTGGCCAAGTGCTGTAACATAGTTCACTTCTTGACCACTTATTAGGAGTCGAACACCTTGACACACTTGGCCATGACGATACGTTTCAACCTTCATACGTTCTGATAAACATTTGTACCTGATTTAACCCTAGTCTAAAGTTACCACACTTCCCACGTCAATATTATTCTTTTATTGAAAACATTTATAACTAGCGTAGCTTATTCTCACAAGCACCGTATAGTAATGGGTTATTCATGTGGTCGACTGAGAGGAAAACCAACAATCTTCTGTCTGACCCGTCTGCGTCTTTTATTTGTTTCTTCTATCACAACTGTATTGCATGCACGTTGATACGCGACGACTCGCGCATCACGTTCACCCGAGCATCATCAGTAAGAATATATTTTTTTGTTATCAGTAATAAAAAGAAAAACACTTCCCGCCTTTTCTGGAGCTCCAGCGTATTCCGTTATTTTAAGTTTTTATCTTTCTCCAACGATCGAAAACTTGTTACGTAAAATGTTAATCAACATAACCTCTACAACAGAATATAACAATGTGTAAGTTGGCCTCAAAGCTTAGCTACAAGAGCAGCGCCATAACTAACTTTTCCTTTATGCTAGTCAAAGTTAATTATCTTTAGCCAAACTCTCAAAGTTTTCCAACAATACGTGGCTTAGAAGTTAATATTAGAAACAAGAGTGTGTGTCGCCTCCTTCCACCATTTTGAGCCATAACATCCAACCGTTCGTCCGACGCCAAAATAGCCAAGCAGCTTCGTTGTAGCTCGTTCTTGTCGCCACGTGCCTGCTACCGACCTCATCGCTCAGGTTAACACTTGATAGGAACTTTAAAGCAGTAAATTATAAATCGTTGTTGCATTCGAACCATCCATCTAATCGCTTATCCGTTTATCCTTGGACTTTAAGAAGTCCGTGATGACAAGAAACCCACTTGAAGCAAAAATGTGTCTCAACACGGCTGTTATGGGTATTAAACTAGAACATAGAACAACATTTCGATCTTCTTCGGTCATCTTCAGGTTAACAAAGAGAGAGTTGCTAAACTTTTGTCAAGGTGACATACGTAAGTCAGCTTGCAAACAGACCTCACACCATGGTCATGTAAAATACGTCGAGACTTAAATATAAAAATCGCATAAATAAACGAAAGCCTAGATCAGTGTCTAGTGTCACTTAGATGAGGTTTATTGTCAAGGCTACATAGGTAAGCCATAACCGAGATCAAAATATAATGCCACCCACTGTATATATATATATATATGTATGTGATTCAGTGTCAAGGTCACATAATTGGATTGAAATGTAACGTCAACGTTTCAGTTAAACATTTGTAGCTCATCACGTGAGGTGTTCTTGTATTAAGATCTTGATACGTCATCATGTTTTTTTAACCTCAGACCATTAGTATTAGACTGCAACATTTCTAATAAATAAAGCACTTAATCTACAAATACCACTGATGCTGCTAACAAAATCTGTGAGGACTCTTAGAAACAGAGGGGTTTTTCCTTCAAAGTTACAGGTGTACCACATAAACTAAGAGCCTCCCAGATTGCAAGAGAACCCAGCAGGTATCGTCTGATTTCAAAGAACCAGGTTACGTTAATAAACCATATACATCACGGATATTATCCAATTTCGGAAGAAAGGGGTTTTTATCTGCGAAGCCACGAGAGTAACGATGGAAATGAGAGGCCAAATCTGACAGACTCTGTTAGCTCAGAATGGTGATTTTTGCACAGTCACAAAAGCCCAGGTGTTACCATAGGAACATCACGCCAGACTGGCTAGATACTGTAGGCTAAGTAAAATGAAACGTTGAACCATTAGCAACAGAGAGGCTCGAGAGAGACAAAGTTTTTCGAACAAAGCCCCGGATGGCACAATAGAAACTGTTAACACTCTGGCTCGTCCATTAAAAATTAATTGCTAAGAGCAAATACAAAGTTCGGAATAAATTTGGTCGTCTTTCTAATGCTTTGTTCGTGAAAGAAATCGACACTGTAACGCGATGTTATTTTTATTAAAGCATTTAAGCATACGTTAGATTTCTTCACGAGGGACAATAATAGACGCTGAGAAGCTAGTGTAGACGACGAATTAAAGCTAAGCCGAAGCCTCTTGTTTATACGACCGAAATAAATTTGTTCTGGTTTAAAAAAAACACAAAAATTAATTTTAAAAGTCACTTCATCACTTGAACGTAATTATAGACTGTTTTACTCAGAAGTGGACTTGCGAGATGTAGGTTTTTGAATTTCAAAAAAAAACATCACACATTTTAATTGAAATATAGCACGTGAACCATCAGAGCTAAGATGATATTAACAACTGCGTCTTGTGTGTGTGTATTGTTTTTTTATTTTTCGTTGGTAGAATATTTTAGCCAATCAAAGCGTTTCTCCGTCTGGTCGTTCCAAAGTTCCAAACTCTATTCTTTCTCCTACAAAGTATTTGCAGTTTAAAACATCTTTTGAAAATCTTAGATTCGTACATTAAAAATCTTCACTTCGTTTGAATACACCTAAAGTATATTAATAACAGTTTCATTATGTGAACGAAATACACCTAAAGTATGTTAATAACAGTTTCATTATGTAAACAAAATACACCTAAAGTATATTAATAACAGTTTCATTATGTAAACAAAATACACCTAAAGTATATTAATAACAGTTTCATTATGTAAACAAAATACACCTAAAACGTATTGATAAGAGTTTCATTATGTAAACAAAATTAAAAATTAATTTGGAAAAAAACATAATTCTCTAATAAGTTACGTTAGTGGTTTAGTGGCTACAAATAAACTGAAGAGCAGGTTACCAGTAATTGAAGACAGCAGGTTAATAGTTACATAAAAATGAAGACAGCAGGCTAGTAGCTACATGTAACTGAAAACAGCATGTTAATAGTTACGTGTAGCTGAAGGTAAGAGGCTAGTAGTTACATGTAACTTAATACATGAGGTTAGTAGTTACACATAACGGACGACAGGAAGCTAGCAAGATCATGTAACTAAAGATAGGAGACTAGTAGGTACATGTAACTAAGGAGAGGAGGCTAATAGGTGCATGTAACTCAATACAGGAAACTAGTATGTGCATATAACTGAAGAGAGGAAGCTAGTAGGTAATGTAACTGAATACAAGAGACTAGTTATTAATGTAACTCAATACAGGAAACTAGTATGTGCATATAACTGAAGAGAGGAAGCTAGTAGGTAATGTAACTGAATACAAGAGACTAGTGATTAATGTAACTCAAAACAGAAAACTAGTATGTGCATATAACTGACGAGAGGAAGCTAGTAGGTAATGTAACTGAATACAAGAGACTAGTGATTAATGTAACTCAATACAGGAAACTAGTATGTGCATATAACTGAAGAGAGGAAGCTAGTAGGTAATGTAACTGAATACAAGAGACTAGTGATTAATGTAACTCAATACAGGAAACTAGTATGTGCATATAACTGAAGAGAGGAAGCTAGTAGGTAATGTAACTGAATACAAGAGACTAGTGATTAATGTAACTCAATACAGGAGGCTTGTAGTTACATAAAACTGAATACAGAAGGCTATTAGGTAATGTAACTGAATACAAGAGACTAGTGATTAATGTAACTCAATACAGGAAACTAGTATGTGCATATAACTGAAGAGAGGAAGCTAGTAGGTAATGTAACTGAATACAAGAGACTAGTGATTAATGTAACTCAATACAGGAGGCTTGTAGTTACATAAAACTGAATACAGAAGGCTAGTAGGTAATGTAACTGAATACAAGAGACTAGTTATTAATGTAATTCAATACAGGAGGCTTGTAGTTACATAAAACTGAATACAGAAGGCTAGTAGGTAATGTAACTGAATACAAGAAACTAGTTATTAATGTAACTCAATACAGGAGGCTTGTAGTTACATAAAACTGAATACAGAAGGCTAGTAGGTAATGTAACTTGATAGATCGTCTTACTAATGTTCAAATAATGACACTACCAGTTTATAAGAATATAGTTGTACAAGATAAAGAAGGTGTCTGATTGGAAAAGTTTTTTTTGGTAGTCTTAAAGCACCGAGTTGCTCGAGATAAGTAGAATGCTGCTGTATGTGTTTCTGAACTGTGACAAGAAACCTGGAAGCACGTTGTTCCCAGTAAGACAAATCTAATTAAAATAAGAAGAAATAAATATCACGTTGTAAATCTGATAGTTTTTAAAATAACTGTTGTTAGTATATGTATATATATATATATATATATTGTGGAATGACTTAGAGCAAAATAAAATAGTTTCATGAGTTTACGGTTTCGTTTTGACAGCCGTCTTTAAAATGTACTAAAATTATCTGTCTGGTCTTTTTTTCTCTCTGTTATTTCATAATGTAGGTTGTTTTCACTTCATTAACTGACCTAACATATAATATTTTTCCTATTTTTGCATCAAGATTACGTCCTCTTCCTTTATTCGGTCAGTCAGAATACATTAATATTTTTTTCCCTTTCTCTCTGTAGCCTTTGTTTGCCTTCAACAATTCGTTGATTTCATTACGATTCTGTTGTCGTAAGGTCCCAAGATGGCGTTACATTGAACTCACACAGTTAAGATGTAACAAAAAAGTGGGTTTTGTTACATTATCTTTATTCCTTGACACATATACCAAAGGTCTATGCACTAAATACCATCAGTTGATAAAGATTAAAGGAAAAACCGAATGAAGACCTTCGAATTGTTACCATGTTACCATTATAGTAAGCCTTAAGATAAAGGGCAAAGATACACAGTTGACCAGTCTCTTAGAAAGCCTAAACTCACACGCATGTGATGAAGGCTATTAGAAGTAATCTCTGAAATATTTACATTTATATGTTTTCAAAAATATATCAGCAAACGAATATTTCCAACATCACATAGAAATAACATACATACATATATATATATATGTAAGTACAAACTCTGCTTTCTCTTAACATACGTTTAAACACACCACATCTGAAACACTAGATGTAAAATATGACACAAACGTTAAACTGCACTTCAGTTAATTGAACGAATCTCCCTCGTGATATGATATATCAACTTTAAATAAAACAACTTGATTTAAAAATTCCAATCAATTCTGTTTAATCATAAACGAAATACCTGCGTGAAAACTTTTATTGAATTATCCATTTCGAAATTTTATAATCTCCCCTTATTTCGTTTTAAATATATCGTTATCATTGCATTGTTAAACAGCACGAGGTCACGAAGCCTAAACTTCTGATCAATTTCACAGTTTATCTGTAACATGCGATGGAATCATTTGTGGCCGTTTGGAAGCGATGCTAAAAAACCACTAAAACTGTTTTTTATTAGCACAACAAGGTGAAGATAAAATAAGTTGTTAATGTGCATGTTAACGTCTTGAACTGGAATTTACACGTAAAAATATATCGCGGGGACATATTTAATTGGATTTTACGAAACGCATACAAGCACAACTACTTGTTAAGTGTAGACTTCTACAATTTTATTAGTTGTCTGTAGATTTAGGGTTAACAGTGAATATGTTCCAACAGAGATGTCATAAATCACGATAAATAATTGGTTTATCATGGCAGCAACTTAAAGTTTGAATTAAAAATCATTTCCTATCACGTAATAGTGACCTGCAGTAGGTTTCAATGTAACTTAAATCACGCAACACAACAAAAGTGTATGCCAACAAATACACCTAGTGTTGTATAATATACCACGCAAACAATCTGATACAATCTAACTTGTTGTTACTATATTGTTAATTTATAAGACTTGCAGATCAAGTGTTACACTATGTAACACAAGCTTTGTTCCTGGATAGTATGTGTTATTTCTCAATTACGTATTTTGTAAAAGTACAGAATATGGCCATTATTCCCTTCAAACTTTACTTTTGTGACCAGGATAGTGAAATTTATAAATTATCCTATTTTGTATGTAAAAACGGACAAATTTGTACATTTTCATTTACATAATGTCTGAATAAAAGAACATATGAATCAAGATTTACATGTATTTATACTAAAGCTATACAAAAAATGTTTAGAAGTGAGTAGTTTTCGAGATTTGCGACAGTAATGTAAATCACTTTCACGTATCAGATCCCAAAATATAGTCTCCCATCATGTTTTTATTATACGTTCCCAGGTCACAAAAGTAAAGTTTGAAGAGAAAAATAAGTCTTTTCCATTTACTTTAAGCAAAAGCAATTGGGAAATAACACTTTCTGTTCAGGAACAAGAAGTAGTAAACATTGTTTCACATAGTGTTATAATAAACATTGTGTTACATGGTGTTATAATTAGAACCTCACTAACACTTATAGATTAAATGTTATGATTATTATGTCACTTTATAAGTCTTATAGACTAGTATGTCACTTAAGTACTCTGGAAGATTATACCTAATGTTTAATATGGCATTTAATATTTTAAAACCCACAATTCAGATGTGTTATATTACTATGTAGTCTGATGGATATGGTTCTTCAGTGTGTCATATTACTATCTAGTCTGATGGATATGGTTCTTCAGTGTGTTGTATTACTATCTAGTCTGATGGATATGGTTCTTCAGTGTGTTATATTACTATCTAGTCTGATGGATATGGTTCTTCAGTGTGTTATATGAATATCTAGTCTGATGGATATGGTTCTTCAGTGTGTCATATTACTATGTAGTCTGATGGATATGGTTCTTCAGTGTGTCATATTACTATCTAGTCTGATGGATATGGTTCTTCAGTGTGTCATATTACTATCTAGTCTGATGGATATGGTTCTTCCGTGTGTTATATTATTATCTAGTCTGATGGATATGGTTCTTCAGTGTGTCATATTACTATGTAGTCTGATGGATATGGTTCTTCAGTGTGTTATATTACTATCTAGCCTGATGGATATGGTTCTCTTCAGTGTGTTATATTACTATCTAGTCTGATGGATATGGTTCTTCAGTGTGTTATATGAATATCTAGTCTGATGGATATGGTTCTTCAGTGTGTTATATTACTATCTAGTCTGATAGATATGGTTATTCAGTGTGTAATATTACTATCTAGTCTGATAGATATGGTTATTCAGTGTGTAATATTACTATCTAGTCTGATGGATATGGTTCTTCAGTGTGTCATATTACTATGTAGTCTGATGTATATGGTTCTTCACTGTGTTATATTACTATCTGGTCTGATGGATATGGTTTTCAGTGAGTTATATTACTATCTAGTTTGATGGATATGGTTCTTCAGTGTGTTATATTACTATGTAGTCTGATGGATATGGTTCTTCAGTGTGTCATATTACTATCTAGTCTGATGGATATGGTTCTTCAGTGTGTCATATTACTATCTAGTCTGATGGATATGGTTCTTCCGTGTGTTATATTACTATCTAGTCTGATGGATATGGTTCTTCAGTGTGTCATATTACTATCTAGTCTGATGGATATGGTTCTTCAGTGTGTCATATTACTATCTAGTCTGATGGATATGGTTCTTCAGTGTGTCATATTACTATCTAGTCTGATGGATATGGTTCTTCAGTGTGTCATATTACTATCTAGTCTGATGGATATGGTTCTTCAGTGTGTCATATTACTATCTAGTCTGATGGATATGGTTCTTCCGTGTGTCATATTACTATCTAGTCTGATGGATATGGTTCTTCCGTGTGTTATATTACTATCTGGTCTGATGGATATGGTTCTTCAGTGTGTTATATGAATATCTAGTCTGATGGATATGGTTTTCAGTGTGTTATATTACTATCTAGTCTGATGGATATGGTTCTTCAGTGTGTTATATTACTATGTAGTCTGATGGATATGGTTCTTCAGTGTGTCATATTACTATGTAGTCTGATGGATATGGTTCTTCAGTGTGTCATATTACTATCTAGTCTGATGGATATGGTTCTTCCGTGTGTTATATTACTATCTAGTCTGATAGATATGGTTCTTCAGTGTGTCATATTACTATCTAGTCTGATGGATATGGTTCTTCAGTGTGTCATATTACTATCTAGTCTGATGGATATGGTTCTTCAGTGTGTCATATTACTATCTAGTCTGATGGATATGGTTCTTCAGTGTGTCATATTATTATCTAGTCTGATGGATATGGTTCTTCAGTGTGTTATATGAATATCTAGTCTGATGGATATGGTTCTTCAGTGTGTTATATGAATATCTAGTCTGATGGATATGGTTCTTCCGTGTGTCATATTACTATCTAGTCTGATGGATATGGTTCTTCAGTGTGTCATATTACTATCTAGTCTGATGGATATGGTTCTTCAGTGTGTCATATTATTATCTAGTCTGATGGATATGGTTCTTCCGTGTGTTATATTACTATCTAGTGTGATGGATATGGTTTTTCAGTGTGTCATATTACCATCTAGTCTGATGGATATGGTTCTTCAGTGTGTCATATTACTATCTAGTCTGATGGATATGGTTCTTCAGTGTGTTATATTACTATCTAGTGTGATGGATATGGTTTTTCAGTGTGTTATATTACTATCTAGTGTGATGGATATGGTTCTTCAGTGTGTCATATTACTATCTAGTCTGATGGATATGGTTCTTCCGTGTGTTATATTACTATCTAGTCTGATGGATATGGTTCTTCAGTGTGTCATATTACTATGTAGTCTGATGGATATGGTTCTTCAGTGTGTTATATTACTATCTAGTCTGATGGATATGGTTCTTCAGTGTGTTATATGAATATCTAGTCTGATGGATATGGTTCTTCCGTGTGTCATATTACTATGTAGTCTGATGGATATGGTTCTTCAGTGTGTCATATTACTATCTAGTCTGATGGATATGGTTCTTCAGTGTGTCATATTATTATCTAGTCTGATGGATATGGTTCTTCCGTGTGTTATATTACTATCTAGTGTGATGGATATGGTTCTTCAGTGTGTTATATTACTATCTAGTCTGATGGATATGGTTATTCAGTGTGTAATATTACTATCTAGTCTGATGGATATGGTTCTTCCGTGTGTTATATTACTATCTAGTCTGATGGATATGGTTCTTCCGTGTGTTATATTACTATGTAGTCTGATGGATATGGTTTTTCAGTGTGTCATATTACCATCTAGTCTGATGGATATGGTTCTTCGGTGTGTCATATTACTATTTAGTCTGATGGATATGGTTCTTCAGTGTGTTATATTACTATCTAGTGTGATGGATATGGTTTTTCAGTGTGTTATATTACTATCTAGTGTGATGGATATGGTTCTTCAGTGTGTTATATTACTATGTAGTCTGATGGATATGGTTCTTCAGTGTGTCATATTACTATGTAGTCTGATGGATATGGTTTTTCAGTGTGTTATATTACTATCTAGTCTGATGGATATGGTAAGTCTTTTTACTGGTTATGTATCATTTGACACTTTGAAGGATCACTTGAGTGACCTCACACTACAAGACATTAAATGAATATATCATATGAAGAAAGACCTTAACAGGTTCTTCTAAAGAATCTCACCAAAATTAACTCTGTTATCAAACAAATGAAACTAGAACTAATCGTGCGGCAACAATAATTTAAGCACACAATAAAAATGTAAAAAGTAAATGACAACAATGCCTTAAGATCAGTAGAAATGCGAAACGTAATTCACAATAGAACTCATTTTTTAGGTCATTTAGCATCATGAAGTAATATTGCAACAACATGAAAACGGATATTATGCATAAATGTTGTTTTTTAAAAGCAATCAGTTGAATCATTTCGCTACCAACTTATAAAATTAAAAGACATTCTTTTATCTTAAACAGAAGAAGTTGTAAAACACATCACACTGTGCTAATAAACAACAATATGCTGAACTTGACTTGCCAATAAGTAACAATAACGTAATTCTCAAAACTTCAGACTGCAATGCTAAACTTTAATAATGTTCTAACACGCATTAAGTTTTTGATACATAAAAGCTACTCTCATTTAAATATATGAATCAGTTTTACATATATATATAGTGTTAAACAAACAAACGTACTGGAACTTAAGGTCGAGAGTGAAAGAATTTTTAAATTCAAAGATATACGAGGTGACCACACAGAAAATTTAGGAACCAGATATACTGCTAATATTATTATTAACATTAATTCTCAAGTTAAATAACACTGCCACGAGAGCTCGTGCGACTGACTCTGCGAAAGAGGTCGCTGAATACCATCATTTTCAAATCACATTTGCAATCGAACCGATGAACCACGGGTTCTATCTTTGGCACACTTTGGTTATCCAAGCCCTTAATAAAGGAAAGGTATAACGGTTAGGTTAATGAAAATCTGGACAAACAGCTGCCACTCAGGAAATCGGGTTCCGTGGTGACAGGTCCAGAACGAGTGGAGTTCTTGTAAGGAAGAGGTTCCTCCAGTCGGCTCACTCAATGGAACAAGACGATCTTTAAATTCCATTACCAGAGGGAGGCTTGACAACTGGAGATGATGGAGAATAATGGGACTGCAAGAAGAAGATGGAATGCTTTCCTATCCGGGTTTATTCTATGACCTGGAAAGGAGTCAAGATAAAACAGAAATCAAAGATTAACTGTGAATGAGAATAAAAAAATTACCTGCTTATTTGTAACACGAACACCATTTTCCTCGGTGTTTCCCAATCTGGAATTCAAGGGGCGAGCAGAGACGTATTGAAAGGTACAAAGTTATGTTTGTTAAAATTGAACCAATAAGAATTGGTTGTTTTATTGTCTTATAATTTTCATTTTAGTAAAATATCTTAATGGCCTAAAATGGATTAGAACTGTTTGCTGAAGGTGACGTTACAACGACAAAAGTTAGGAAACACTGATTTGCAAGGTCCACCAGGGGTATGACCGTTTAGTTATGTAGTCTACAAGGTCCGCCAGTAGCATGACCGTTTAGTTATATAGTCTACAAGTTCCACTAGTAGCATGACCGTTTAGTTATATAGTCTACAAGGCCCACCAGTACCATGACCGTTTAGTTATATAGTCTACAAGGTCCGCCAGTAGCATGACCGTTTAGTTATATAGTCTACAAGTTCCACTAGTAGCATGACCGTTTAGTTATATAGTCTACAAGGCCCACCAGTAGCATGACCGTTTAGTTATATAGTCTACAAAGTCCACCAGTAACATGACAGTCTAGTTATATAGTCTACAAGGTCCGCCAGTAGCATGACCGTTTAGTTATATAGTCTACAAAGTCCACCAGTAACATGACAGTCTAGTTATATAGTCTACAAGGTCCACCAGTAGCATGACCGTTTAGTTATATAGTCTACAAGGTCCGCCAGTAACATGACAGTTTAGTTATATAGTCTACAAGGCCCACCAGTAACATGACAGTTTAATTATATAGTCTACAAGGTCCACCAGTAACATGACAATTTAGTTATATAGTCTACAAGGTCCGCCAGTAGCACGACCGTTTAGTTATATAGTCTACAAGGCCCACCAGTAACATGACAGTTTAATTATATAGTCTACAAGGTCCACCAGTAACATGACAATTTAGTTATATAGTCTACAAGGTCCGCCAGTAGCACGACCGTTTAGTTATATAGTCTATAAGGTCCACCAGTACCATGATCGTTTAGTTATATAGTCTACAAGGTCCACCAGTAGCATGACTGTTTAGTTATATAGTCTACAAAGTCCACCAGTAACATGACAGTCTAGTTATATAGTCTACAAGGTCCACCAGTAACATGATAGTTTAGTTATATAGTTTACAAGGTCCACCAGTAACATGATAGTTTAGTTATATAGTTTACAAGGTCCACCAGTACCATGACAATTTAGTTATATAGTCTACAAGGTCCGCCAGTAGCACGACCGTTTAGTTATATAGTCTACAAGGCCCACCAGTAACATGACAGTTTAATTATATAGTCTACAAGGTCCACCAGTAACATGACAATTTAGTTATATAGTCTACAAGGTCCGCCAGTAGCATGACCGTTTAGTTATATAGTCTACAACGTCCACTAGTAGCATGACCGTTTAGTTATATAGTCTACAAGGTCCACCAGTAGCATGACTGTTTAGTTATATAGTTTACAAAGTCCACCAGTAACATGACAGTCTAGTTATATAGTCTACAAGGTCCACCAGTAACATGATAGTTTAGTTATATAGTTTACAAGGTCCACCAGTAACATGATAGTTTAGTTATATAGTTTACAAGGTCCACCAGTAACATGATAGTTTAGTTATATAGTTTACAAGGTCCACCAGTAACACGACAGTTTAGATATATAGTTTACAAGGTTCACCATTAGGATCCTATGATGGTTCCTTCATCAAAGGTAATGAGAAATCTGCTTAGATACTTATGGATCGAACAACCAACACAAGGATGTAAATGAATCAAACAAGCAGTACAAGGATTGAGATGAATACAACAGGCAGGACAAGGATGAAGCTGGATGTTATAAAGCAAATTATCTTCTGGATTGCTGAAAGAATAAACAAAAGCCACAAAAACGATATTTAGAAAAGACTCACGGATATTTGTTCCCCTAAACACACACCAAACAAGCTACACGGATATTTGTCCCTCTACACAGACACCAAACAAGCTACACGTATATTTGTTCCCCTAAACACACACCAAACAAGCTACACGGATATTTGTCCCTCTACACAGACACCAAACAAGCTACACGTATATTTGTCTCCCTACACAGACACCAAACAAGTTACACGGATATTTAACCCCCAACACAGACACCAAACAAGCTACACGGATATTTGTCCCCCTACACAGACACCAAACAAGCTACACGGATATTTGTCCCTCTACACAGACACCAAACAAGCTACATGGATATTTGTCCCTCTACACAGACACCAAACAAGCTACATGGATATTTGTCCCCCTACACAGACACCAAACAAGCTACACGTATATTTGTTCCCCTAAACACACACCAAACAAGCTACACGGATATTTGTCCCTCTACACAGACACCAAACAAGCTACACGTATATTTGTTCCCCTAAACACACACCAAACAAGCTACACGGATATTTGTCCCTCTACACAGACACCAAACAAGCTACACGTATATTTGTCTCCCTACACAGACACCAAACAAGTTACACGGATATTTAACCCCCAACACAGACACCAAACAAGCTACACGGATATTTGTCCCCCTACACAGACACCAAACAAGCTACACGGATATTTGTCCCCCTACACAGACACCAAACAAGCTACACGGATATTTGTCCCCCTACACAGACACCAAACAAGCTACACAGATATTTGTCCCCCTACACAGACACCAAACAAGCTTCCCGGATATTTGTCCCTCTACACAGACACCAAACAAGCTTCCCGGATATTTGTCCCTCTACACAGACACCAAACAAGCTTCCCGGATATTTGTCCCCCTACACAGACACCAAACAAGCTACACAGATATTTGTCCCCCTACACAGACACCAAACAAGCTTCCCGGATATTTGTCCCTCTACACAGACACCAAACAAGCTTCCCGGATATTTGTCCCTCTACACAGACACCAAACAAGCTTCCCGGATATTTGTCCCTCTACACAGACACCAAACAAGCTTCCCGGATATTTGTCCCTCTACACAGACACCAAACATTTCTCTTATCCTTTGAACCAGTAAGATGAAAGTTACACCAAAGAACGATTTTTATCGACATTGAGTGGAAATGAACCGTATATTGTAGCGAGGAAAAACAAAACATGTGAAATAAATATGGCAGTATGCGGCCACTGTTTGTTTACTTTTTATTTTGGGGAAAAATATGCATTCTGTTATCTATTGCGTCCACCGCACTGTAAGCCCGATGCCAACCCAGAGAAGGACACAAATCAGCTCTTCTACTAAGGCACTTGATGGTCCAGAGGAGGCACGAGCACATTCAAAAAGTGTAAAAACTGAACATCGTATCATACAGCTCGTGGTTAACGCCCAAAAGAACATTTTTCGAATCCCTTGCGTCATTACAAAACAAAACAGGTTTGGTTTAGCAAACTAACAAATTAGCACAGTAAGTTTCAATAGAAACTATAGCGTAAAGTTTTACTTCCGTTATAAAGTGCGAAGTTTCTACAGTTATCTTCCTCGAAAAGAAATTCAAAATTCACAAGATTTGTTTGATGCATTTTTATTCACAAACACATCAAGGGGATCGACTACTCAGTTCTTCGTGCAAAGAAACGGAAATGAAGCCTGATAAAAAAAATAAAGATTTGTCAACCATTAGGCCCCCTGAAAACACAATGACACTCGACTCGTAATCCAAGGGTTGCGAGCTCGAATTCCCGTCGTACCAAACGTGCTCGCCCTTTCAGCCGTGGAGGCGTTATAATATGACGGTCAATCCCAGTATTCGTGGGTAAAAGAGTAGCCAAAGAGTTGGCGGTGGGTGGTGATGACTAGCTGCCTTTCCTCTAGTCTTACACTGCTAAATTAGGGACAGCTTGCGCCGATAGCCCTCGTGTAGCTTTGCGCGAAATTCAAACGATACGAAATTCATGGATGATAAATCATTTGGCACCTTTTCTAACGTGTGTTGTCCAAATCCTGAAAACAAATACTTTTATCTGCATCAGAGGAAATTAGGGTTAATGATTATGATTAAATAATAAAAATCGATCAAACATACGGAGGCGCCACGTTATGCGTTACCACAAAAGTTGAGAAACTGTTAGGTCTGCTGGTAACGTTAACATGAACTGGGAATTGCTAACAAATTTTAAGATAACAAGATATGGGACATCTGTACTTTTATTTTCATGTTGGAAGATTGGATCTCGCATTAAAGATGGTTCTTTTATAATTTTCTTTCTAGGTGTTTTTTCAAAGGGATAATTCACTTAACTTAAGGAAATCTCCAGTTATGTAGCTGCAATCTTACATATTGATCCAATAATGTTAGAGAAAATATCCTCGCGTAGTTAACTTCGAGCTACATTTATAACAATATTACTAAGGCATCATGCCTAGGATAACCGTTCGCATGGCTGCAGAATGCTATCGAGGCAGTAATATGGTAATTAAATAACCATAAACTTTTCTTATCGTTTTATTTATTAGATATAAAATTAATATTTGTCTTCCGAAATCGTAAGTCAATTAATAAAAGTTCACGAGCTGTGTGTATTCCGTACTGTATGAAGCCACTTTCCTTTTGTTCTCGGAGCTTGTTTGGTTGATTCACAATTACATTACTGCGAGATAACAGTGTGTCGTACGGTGACGTTGGCTTCCTTCTATCGTAATGACATATTTCTTTAACAAATGTTAAACAGATAAACTCTGTACAATTTCCTTCTAATGATTAAATGTCCTTGTCTGAAAAAGATATTTGCTCAGATGTCACGTTACATCTTGTTCAGTTTGACCTATTAAGGCCTAACGTCTCCTCTTTCCCAGAACGTTTAAATAAATCCCTTGAAGATTTACAAGATGTACTTGCAAATACTACCAAATAAACACAAAGACAAAAGAACGACTTTGTTTCACTACTTTCACTAGTCGTTAGATAATCGAGTTTCGTGTGTGAATGTTAAACATTGTGTTCGAGATGACGTCACTTGATGTGTGTTATGCAAAGAAATCTCAATACTGGTTGGTTGATTCAGTGCTTTATGGCACAAAGCAGCTAGGCTATCTCCGCTAAATAGTGAGAAGTAAGGAACTGAAGATGTTTTGAGAGAAAGAATGTGTCTTTATCTGTGAGCAAATAAGTGGAAAATACGCACAAAAATGTTTTGTTCAGTACGGTTCTGCTGAAGTAACATTACAATCTGTTTTAAAGAACAAATCTGCGACCTTTGTCATGTAAATAAAACAATGAAATGATTATTATGAGAAATGTTAAGAATACGTTTGTTTTTAATTTCCCACAAAGCTACACGAGGGCTATCTGCGCTAGCCGTCCCTAATTTAGCAGTGTAAGACAAGAGCGAAGGCAGCTAGTCATTACCACCCACCGCCAACTCTTGGGCTACTCTTTTACCATCGAATAATTGGATTAACCTTAACATTAAAACGTCCCCATGGCTGAAAGAGTTAGCACGTTCGGTGTGACGGAGATTCGAACCTGCGATCCTCATATCAGGAATTGAGCGCCTTTACTACTTGGCCATACTTGGCCTAACAGACAATAATACGTAAAGAATAATAAGACTTAATAAGAGTATGTCATAAGCACTCTGCATTTTTTAAGACTTAACGAGAGTACGTCATAAGCACTCTGCATTTTGTTAAGACAATAAGAGTATGTCATAAGCACTCTGCATTTTGTTAAGACTTAATAAGAGTATGTCATAAGCACTCTGCATTTTGTTAAGACTTAATAAGAGTATGTCATGAGCACTCTGCATTTTGTTTTACGATTTCTTTACAGGTGCTCTGCACGCGAAGTTCAGTTATGTCACAAACCTCACTGGCTGCAGAACTTATGAGAATTTCACTTTAACATTGTTTGATGCAACAGAAAACTGATTGGTTTTTGTTTTGTTATGTTAGGGTTAGAGGATGTGTAACGCCCTTTCCGACGCAAAATATTCATACATTCAAATCATAAGAATATTCATTCATGTCGGTAATTTAGTATTTCTAAGACGGGCATATCAGTTGTAGTTAATTTCTTTGAAATAAGAAGGAAAGCGGATTATGTGCACAACACTGGAAAGCTGGCTTTGTATGGAAAGGAAGAAAACAGCACACATATTCACTTCCAGTCAGACTTTCCTTTTGACTATTACACATCTTAAACAGATGGAGAATAATACAGAAATGTTTACTATTTCGTACAAATGTTTATCGGTAGGATACGGAGTTTTGTGCCATAAAACTAATGAAACGGAAGTTGGTAAACTACAGTGCAGCGCAGATAGCTCTCGAGTAGCTCTGCGCGAAATTCAAACCAAACTATATTGCTTAAGGAAAGTCTGCAGAAAAGGGTTTTATGATTTAAATAAGACAATCTTACAAGGAGGCCTTTTGTAACGAAAATTATGGATTTAGCAATTACATTTAAATCATTGAATGTTTACAGAAAGCACATTGATTTTTGTCATTTAAATTCTTCAAACAGAGATGGTCATGTCGTGAACACGCACAATTGGTTATTACCGAGAACAGTGGTGTCAAAGCACGTGAGGACTGGACTAACCAGTACAAGACAACAACGTACATTGAGCCCAGAATTAATGAGAGAAATATACAAGTCTTAGCCACTCATCTTAAACCAGTCGCATGTTTAGAAAAACAAACAATGTTGAAATATTTCTTTAGCCTATTCAATAGGCTACACCTCTAACTTTTAAAGTGACAAAAAAAAAGATACAAAGAGCAAAATTACATGAAATATAAAGCTAAAAAAATTCAAAATATCCTAGATCAAAGTAACTCAGCAATAAAAAGCGCAGTTCGCTTATTAATCATTAATTTTGAAGTCTGTCCGCCGATGTAACTCAGACAACTGTTACGTAAATATAGCATACGTACTCTGGATAAGGGGCCGTCTTACTCACGTATAGATTAAAACAACATCAAAACATCGAACAAATATAATATTTATGATACGAGTCTTGTGTTATGTTTTCTTGATGTTTATTTTTATGTCCTCATCACATCAATTACGTAAATTAAGTTTTAAGACACTTTTTCGGCCATTAAACTTTGTCCAAAACTACCCAGAGGAACACGGTTGGTTTCATAACTGAGAAAAACGAAATAGAATCTAATAGTTTTAATTATTAGATTAACTGCGCAGACTCTAACATGGAAGATTAGTAGAATGTGGTGTGTTATCGTTACTTTAGTACAATCTTAAATTATGGTGTGTATGGTTTGCATGGAATATTTATAAAAAAATGGTCTGTTATGGTTTGTTTGGTAGAATCATAAATTAAGACATGCTAATTTCTAAAGAAAAATCCTAAAATTACAGATACCCAAACTTGATTTGTTTTGAATTTCGCGCAAAGCTACTCGAGGGCTATCTGCGCCAGCCGTCCATAATTTAGCAGTGTAAGACTAGTGGG
This sequence comes from Carcinoscorpius rotundicauda, assembly GCA_011833715.1. Taxonomy (NCBI): domain Eukaryota; kingdom Metazoa; phylum Arthropoda; class Merostomata; order Xiphosura; family Limulidae; genus Carcinoscorpius; species Carcinoscorpius rotundicauda. The sequence continues at coordinate 2,805,775 of CM022404.1, read as the reverse complement.
TCATCACCAACCACCGCCAACTCTTGGGCTACTCTTTTACCAACGAATGGTTGGGTTGACCGTCACGTTATAACACCTCAACGGCTGAAAGAGCGAGTATGTTTGGTGCAACCGCGATTTGAACCCGCGACCCTCTGATTACGAGTTGAGTACTTTAACCCACCTGGCCGTGTCGGGCTGGTACCGAAGCTAAATTCATTTTCTTCATTACTATTCCACTCTAAACTTTATCATCACTTCACTCTCAAATGTTTTTTTGTTTTTTTAGTTTTGATTCTATTTTTCCATAAAGACAAAATTTACCCTCATTCTGATTCTAGCATTTCCAGTAAGCCTGTTAAATATTCTCACCCTACTGAAACAGTTTCTACCCCTTTCAGCCCCTTCCCAAATGATACTAAATGACGTTTAAATTATTAAGTTCCAAAATTTAACACCTAACCCCACACCACCTTATCCCGGAACCCTTGTTTCTAAGAATAAAGCAATATTTGTTAGGTTCCTTCCTATCTGAACAGTTCGCGCCCCCTAGAGGCACAGTTACAAAAAACAACAACAAGTGAATAATTCTTCGTTTGTGAGATGAGAAATGTTACCTTTATTCTTGTCAGAGTGTTCCTGGGGACCAGGAAGATGATTCGCTCGGTGGACTCCTGGTGGACGTCTGTTTTCTGAGACTAGGACCTCGTTCGTCTCTGCACATAAGAAAAATATAATTTTGTCAAATATCATTTGTTGTTAGAAAAGTAGTGAACTTAAAAAGAATCTTTTTGTATGGATCTAATGACATTCTGTTCGATTGAAATGATAGTTGTCTATTTGTATTTTTATTACAAACAGCAAATAAAACGAATGGGAAAATTGAGCTTAACAAAATCACTTTAAGAAAAGGTGCGACTATTCTATTCTCACATAGAATGTCTACGCTGGTCGACCATAATTTTTAACTAATAAGTTAACTTCAAGATAGCTAATCAACAGGTAGTCCTGGACTAAATTAAAAGAAGCTAGTCAACAGTTAACCCTAGACTAAATAAAAGGAAACTAGTCAACAGTTACCCCTGGACTAAATTGAAGGTGGCTAGTCAACAGTTATCCCCAGACTAAATTGAAGGTGGCTAGTCAACAGTTATCCCCAGACTAAATTGAAGGTAGCTAGTCAACAGTTATCCCCAGACTAAATTGAAGGTAGCTAGTCAACAGTTACCCCTCAACTAAATTGAAGGTGGCTAGTCAACAGTTAACCCTGAACTAAATTGAAGGTAACTAGTCAACATTTACCCCTGGACTAAATTGAAGGTAGCTCTTCAACAGTTATCCCTGGACTAAATTGAAGGTAGCTCTTCAACAGTTATCCCTGAACTAAATTGAAGATGGCGAGTCAACAGTTATCCCTGGACTAAATTGAAGGTAGCTAGTCAACAGTTATCCCTGGACTAAATTAAAGGTAGCTTTTCAACAGTTAACACTAGACTAATTTGAAGGTAGCTAGTGAACAGTTAATAAAATTGAAGGTAGCTTGTCAACAGTTACCCCTGGGCTAAATTGAAGGTAGCTCTTCAACAGTTATCCCTAGACTAATTTGAAGGTAGCTAGTCAACAGTTATCCCTAAACTAAATTGAAGGTAGCTAGTGAACAGTTACCCCGGAATAAATTGAAGGTAGCTAGTCAACAGTTATCCCTGGACTAAATTGAAGGTAGCTAGTCAACAGTTAATCCGAGACAAAGGTGAAGGTAGCTAGTCAACATTTACCCCTGGACTAAATTCAAGGTAGCTAGTGAACAGTTAACACAAGAGTAATTTGAAGGTAACTAGTCAACAGTTACTCCTGGACTAAATTAAAGGTAGCTAATCAACAGTGAACACTAGAATAATTTGAAGGTAGCGAGTGAACAGTTAATTCTAGACTAAATTGAAGGTAGCTTGTCAACAGTTACCTTTGGACTAAATTGAATGTAGCTTGTCAACAGTTATCCCTGGACTAAATTAAAGGTAGCTAGTGAGCAGTTACCCCTTGAATAAATTGAAGGTAGCTTGTCAACAATTATCCCCAGACTAAATTGAAGGTATCTAGTCAACAGTTATACTGAGACTAAATTGAAGGTATCTAGTCAGCAGTTAACCCTGGACTAAATTGAAGGTATCTAGTCAACAGTTAACTCTAGACTGAGTTGAAGGTAGCTAGTCAACAGTTAACCCTAGACTGAGTTGAAGGTAGCTAGTCAACAGTTAACCCCAGACTAAATTGAAGGTAGCTAGTCAACAGTTTTCCCCAGACTAAATTGAAGGTATATAGTCAGCAGTTAACCCTGGACTAAATTGAAGGTAGCCAGTCAACAGTTTTCCCCAGACTAAATTGAAGGTATCTAGTCAACAGTTAACCCTAGACTGAGTTGAAGGTAGCTAGTCAACAGTTAACCCTAGACTAGATTGAAGATAGCTAGTCAACAGTTACCCCTGGACTAAATTAAAGGTAGCTACTGAGCAGTTACCCCTTGAATAAATTGAAGGTAGCTTGTCAACAATTATCCCCAGACTAAATTGAAGCTAGCTAGTGAACAGTTATCCCCAGACTAAATTGAAGGTATCTAGTCAACAGTTAACCCTAGACTAAATTGAAGGTAGCTAGTCAACAGTTATCCCCAGACTAAATTGAAGGTATCTAGTCAACAGTTATCCCTAGACTAAATTGAAGCTAGCTAGTCAACAGTTAACCCTAGACTAAATTGAAGGTAGCGAGTCAAGAGTTATCCCCAGACTAGATTGAAGGTATCTAGTCAGCAGTTAACCCTGGATTAAATTGAAGGTAGCCAGTCAACAGTTATCCCCAGACTAAATTGAAGGTATCTAGTCAACAGTTAACCCTAGACTGAGTTGAAGGTAGCTAGTCAACAGTTAACCCTAGACTGAGTTTAAGGTAGCTAGTCAACAGTTAACCCTGGACTAAATTGAAGGTAGCTAGTCAACAGTTATCCCTGGACTAAACTGAAGGTGGCGAGTCAACAGTTAACCCTAGACTAAATTGAAGGTAGCTAGTCAACAGTTAACCCCAGACTAAATTGAAGGTAGCTAGTCAACAGTTATCCTCAGACTAAATTGAATGTATCTAGTCAACAGTTAACCCTAGACTAAATTGAAGGTAGCTAGTCAACAGTTAACCCTAGACTAAATTGAAGGTAGCTAGTCAACAGTTATCCCCAGACTAAATTGAAGATATCTAGTCAACAGTTAACCCTAGACTAAATTGAAGGTAGCTAGTCAACAGTTAACCCTAGACTAAATTGAAGGTAGCGAGTCAAGAGTTATCCCCAGACTAAATTGAAGGTATCTAGTCAGCAGTTAACCCTGGACTAAATTGAAGGTAGCTAGTCACCAGTTATCTTCAGACTAAATTGAAGGTATCTAGTCAACAGTTAACCCTAGACTGAGTTGAAGGTAGCTAGTCAACAGTTAACCCTAGACTGAGTTTAAGGTAGCTAGTCAACAGTTAACTCTAGACTAGATTGAAGGTAGCTAGTCAACAGTTAACCCCAAACTAAATTGAAGGTAGCTAGTCAACAGTTAACCCTAGACTAAATTGAAGGTAGCTAGTTAACAGTTACCTCTTTCTTTCAACACACTTTAAACTAAACGAATAGTAGAATTTGAACGTCACTCAAGAAATTCAGTGCACGATATTACAACAAATGGATTCGAACCTTAGATTTTTGGTTTTATGTTCACACCAAGATTTGTGAGAACGAAGTTTTTGACATATTTTTCAGCGATCGCTTGACAAGCATAAAATTCCTGCATTTAGGTGGGGAGAACGTAACTATCACGGTTAACTATCAGGGTTAACTCAAGGTCATAATTTAACGATTATGTTATTGATAGCTATTCCAAGGGAACTCCTTGCCCGAAAACAAACTTTACTATGATACTCGCCCGTGTTTCGTGAGAGCTTTATACATTGCCCCTTGGGGATACCGATAGGGGCAAAAATCCAGTTTTCAACGCCTGGAAACCCACACCTTCATAATACCTGAATAACCCTCCGGGTACATTCTATCTGGTCACTTTGTATGGAGCTGTGCTATATAGATAAGGGATCTCCATCACCCGAGCCACCCCAAATCCGCCTGCTGTCTCTATGACTTCATGAAGAGTTCGAACTGAAGCTAAACTGAAGGACATATGATAGTTTTATTGTTATATTTAATAATACTGTGTAGAACATCCGTGACAGTTTTATTGTTATATTTAATAATACTGTGTAGAACATCCGTGATAGTTTTATTGTTACATTTAATAATACTGTGTAGAACATCCGTGATAGTTTTATTGTTACATTTAATAATACTGTGTAGAACATCCGTGATAGTTTTATTGTTATATTTAATAATACTGTGTAGAACATCCGTGACAGCTTTATTGTTATATTTAATAATACTGTGTAGAACATCCGTGACAGCTTTATTGTTATATTTAATAATACTGTGTAGATCATCCGTGATAGTTTTATTGTTACATTTAATAATACTGTGTAGAACATTCGTGATAGTTTTATTGTTACATTTAATAATACTGTGTAGAACATTCGTGATAGTTTTATTGTTATATTTAATAATACTGTGTAGAACATCCGTGACAGCTTTATTGTTATATTTAATAATACTGTGTAGAACATCCGTGACAGCTTTATTGTTATATTTAATAATACTGTGTAGAACATCCGTGACAGCTTTATTGTTATATTTAATAATACTGTGTAGAACATCCGTGTCAGCTTTATTGTTATATTTAATAACACTTCCTACTGTGTAGAAGTTCTATGTTTAGCAAGCTTTAGTGTTTTACAATAAAGTCAGATAAAAAAATTATAAAGTGAAAATCAATTATGTCCAAGGTTTACCAGAATTTATGTTCCACTAATGATATGCAAGGGTTTAATGACTACATGTCGCTGAAAGAAATTAGGTTTTGTTCTTTTTAATACGTCAGTTTTCCAAAGCCTTATAGACGACATGATATATGCGTATATGTGTTCAGAATCAACACGATCAGAACGAATCTCGGAGAATAATGTAAATTATAAACACTTGAAGACAAACTTTATTCTGGGAAGCGAGCGCGACTAATTAGTGTTCTATAAAACCGACGTCGCTTCCCGTCAAATTTAATAAGTGCCTCCCGAACCCTCCACTTCCCCAAACTTCTTCCTTTCGTGATAAAAAAACAATTTTCGAAGGAAAGTTAATAATCGACCGGACTTGGAATGTTCCCCTGGCGGCTCCTTTTGGAACGAGCTGATTCGCTGTATCACCAGCAGAAAAACAAAACTAATCCTCAGTGGACTTATTTTAGAATTCTAACAGCTAGGGAGGTCGAGCTTCATATGATATGTGTTATTTTGATACAGAGGAAAGACGATGTCTCTCTGAAGAAAAACATACGAGATTTTCATTCAGTTTAGTTCATAAAAACAAAAACTGTAATTGTTGAAATATAGAAAGACAAATGTGTTAAACGATCCGCGAGACAAAATGTAACATTTCTAAGTATTAAAATTCAACGATATTTTCTTTACAGCAAATATTAGAACACAATGATACTCGCGAATATTAGAACATAATGATACCGTGCCACTTGCGACTATTAGAACATAATGATGCCGTATCACTCGCGAGTATTAGAACATAATGATACCGTGCCACTCGCGAATATTAGAACATAATGATACCGTGCCACTCGCGAATATTAAAACACAATGATACCGTGCCACTCGCGAGTATTAGAACATAATGATTCCCTGCCACTCGCGAATATTAGAGCACAATGATACCGTGCCACTCGCGAGTATTAGAACATAATGATACCGTGCCACACGCGATTATTAGAACACAGTGATACCGTGCCACACGCGATTATTAGAACACAATGATATCCTTTGTCTGGCATTTTTAAATAGCAAATCCACATGAAACCGTCCGTTTCGTAACACCTATTAGTCTCACCTGTAATCGTTTCTGTTATAGTAAACAATATACTCACATGAAATCATTTGTTTTGTAGTCAACATGAAACTCACATAATTTCTCTAACAGTTTTAAACAAGAAATGAAGCAGTGGTCAAGCTAATATCGGCTTTTACATAAAAGATTCGAACCCAGGATTATCTACTGAATGCGTTACACAAGTTCGGTGAGCGTAAGTTTAAGTCACGTGATAACCGTGCACTCAAAACGTGTTTTCGAATGGTTGTCATTCCTCTGCTCAAATGCTGTAAATTATGGAAAGTTAAGCCTAGTCCCTATAGTCTCAACTTGTTCGTTTAACCCAGGTGCACATTACTTACTTGAAGGTTAAGCCTAGTCCCTATAGTCTCAACTTGTTCGTTTAACCCATGTGCACATTACTTACTTGAAGGTTAAGCCTAGTCCCTATAGTCTCAACTCAACTTGTTCGTTTAACCCACGTGCACATTGCTTATTTGAAGGTTAAGCCTAGTCCCTATAGTCTCAACTCAACTTGTTCGTTTAACCTACGTTCACATTATTTACTTGAAGGTTAAGCCTGGTCCCTGTAGTCTCAAATTGCTCGTTTAACCCACGTGCACATTACTTACTTGAAGGTTAAGCCTAGTCCCTATAGTCTCCACTCAACTTGTTCGTTTAACCCACGTGCACATCACTTACTTGGGTTCCGTGTCGTGCAAGATAATTTTCTTTGAGTGGGAGACGTCTTCGAGAAAATAACATGTTTTTCTAGGATTCTCTCGACTAGATTGGTCCCAACTATTTGATTTGTCCAAGAACTTTAAAACAAATTAGATCCGCCCCCTCTCTCAGTGACACAATGGTATGTCTGCAGACTTACAACGCTAGAATCCGGATTTTGATACCTGTGGTGGGTAAAGCACAAATAGCCTATTGTGTAGCTTTGTGCTTAACTTCAAGCAAACAAATCTTATAAAACTGGACAACATTTTGATGTTGCGTCAGTGTGTCTCCTTGAAAACCAAAGAAACGTAATGAATAAAATTAGCCAATTATAACGATTTTATCGCTCGAAGCACGAGGCACACACACATCCCATTGTGTAACTTTGTTCTTAATTACAAACAGACAATTTATATATTCAGATCTGGAAAGATGCGATAAATAAAATGTTGAGGAAGGAAGATGATACTTATTTGAATTTGTTTTCACTACATCATCATAAACGGATGTCCACTTACTCTGCTGGAACTCTTCAACATTCTTTCGGTTATCATCAGGTTTTTTCATCAGTACATCAGGTCTCTGAGATAAACTAGTGGTCCCTTTCTCAGAAGGCACCTGAGTGACCTTGTCTTCCGTCTCTGAGTACCAAGAAATGTTGAAACAGTCAATTATAATGTTAAATAACTTGGTTATTTTTCATCCAGATGTCGCGTTTTTATAATAATCATACATTTTGTAAATGTTGTTTCAGTTTTATCCAACATTCGCTTCGTGAACATGAAGACACCCAATGAGAATCTGTGAACGCTTTAAAACTAGTAATCGTTGTTGTTTTTTCCACTGAAGAAATAAGATTTTCAGACTTATTAAATTAAAAAAAATGAATTTCTGAACAAGGTAAAGAAAATCTAAGTGCTAGATTTTTGTTTTTCTTTAGAGAAAATATATCATGGAAAACAGACCAGGGAAAATACGTCATTGGAAATAGAGCAGGGAAAATAATAAATTAAGAATAGACCAGAGAAAATACATCGTTGAAAATAAATCAGGGAAAATAAGTTAAAAATTGACAAGGGAAAATACATCATTGAAAGTAAATCAGGGAAAATAAGTTAAAAATTGACTAGGGAAAATATATCGTTGAAAGTAAATCAGGGAAAATAAGATAAAAATTGACTAGGGAAAATACATCGTTGAAAATAAATCAGGGAAAATAAGCTGAAAAATGACTAGGGAAAATACATCGTTGAAAGTAAATCAGGGAAAATAAGCTAAAAAATGACTAGGGAAAATACATCGTTGAAAGTAAATCAGGGAAAATAAGCTAAAAAATGACTAGGGAAAATACATCGTTGAAAGTAAATCAGGGAAAATAAGCTAAAAAATGACTAGGGAAAATACATCGTTGAAAGTAAATCAGGGAAAATAAGCTAAAAATTGACTAGGGAAAATACATCATTGAAAGTAAATCAGGGAAAATAATAAATTAAAAATAAAACAGGGAAGATCTTAGGTAATCACTCAGAAGTTTCCAAAAACGTTTTAGCAGAAACGAAAACAGAATCGTGTGTTTGAGAAAACTAATAAACCGAGTCGAGTTTTTTGTTGCTCAGCTTTAGCATTGAAAACAAGAACAAGTGAGAAGTTGCAGAATTATAGGTTTGATTTAAAACCTTCACGCTACGTTGCAGAATTTATTCTTTTTCCAATAATTCCTCTAATCGAATAAGTTGGCACAGTAGACAGTGGATGGTTACTACTAGACAGTAGATATGCCTAACATTCTGACATTAATATTAAGATAACAAAAAAGAAAAGACGCCATTACTGTGGAACGAAGGTATTAAATAACACCCAGAGGACGTATTTAACATCCGTCAGAAACTACATGAAGTAAAACTAAATGTCCAAAATTATGAATTAGAGTGATTTTCTGGACAGGATGTGAGTACAAACAACAACAGACTTCACTTCTTCATCATGTAGAAACCTGTAACAGTTTTACCCTACAACGCTTAGGAAGACTTGATAACAGTGACTAACACTTCTATCAGTATTTTAACATCTATGTACGAGGTTCCAATTAAGTAAATTTTAGAGTTAAATGTAATTTGTTTCCAAGTCCATATTCAAAGAAGCTGTGAAGAGACCTGGCCAATAATTTCAAACAATAAAACAGAAACGAGTCATTTGGGTTGAGAAAATATTTTACATAGAAGAGCGAACAATGTTTCGACCTTCTTCGGTCATCGTCAGATTCACAAAGAAAGAGGTAACTGACCGGAAGCTGACCACATGTTTGAAAGTGGTTGTGTAACTGAGTGTCGCAATGTAGAGGGCGGTGTTAGATGTTTGAATCTATAATTTTAATATAGGTATAATGGCGTTCCTTTGTATTGGTTTATTTTGGGTTTAAGTTGTTGTATAAGTAAGGCTTCTTTAATTTTGCGTTTGTTTATGTTTGTTTCTTTATTTGGTATTTCAGTGTTTTCTATAATTATGTTGTGTTTATTTGACTTGCAGTGTTCGAACACGTGTGAAGATGACTTTTTATGTTCTTTCTTTGTGAACCTGACGATGAGCGAAGAAGGTCGAAACGTTGTTCGCTCTTCTATGTAAAATATTTTCTCAACCCAAATGAGCCGTTTTTGCATATAAAATTCTCAACAAGTGGGTTTCTCGACATCACAGAGAAACGAGTCATATGCCTAATCCGTATAATTATCAAACCTACTAATGTCCATTTATTCGTACGTTACATTCGTTATTACCCACGTTAAGTGGTGGTCGTAATACTTTAGGATTTATTACTGTAATATAGGGTCTTTTTTTTTTCACTGAATTTTGATAAGAACAAACATTCATTAGATAGCGCCATCTATTGGATCTCCAAAGAAAAATACTTACTGTATAATGTCAAAGACCCTTCAGACTTTCCAATGTCGTTCTTTGCAGCACAAACGTAGGAACCGTAGTCCGTGTCTTCTACGTTCAGGATGGAGAGTTTCATGTGAGCTTTATAGGAATCTCTTGTCAAGTGTGATTTGAACTTGTTCTCTCTGTCATGTAAAAAATCACCTCCTCGAAGCCAGAAGATTTCTGCTGTTGGTTGAGACTCCAGGTGACATTCCAGAGTCGTGTTCGATCCCAGCGATGCCTCAACCACCTGGTTAGGTATCCATATGGTTGGTGGAACTGAAAATAGCATTGTTACATCATGCTGGTGGGTAGAGAAAAGTTGCACGTGGTGTATCACGTGAAAGTATACGTATATTAAAAAACTAATAGAATATTTATTTCCGGCATGCTTTGTAGGTGAGGTAGAGTTTGTGAGTGAAACTAAAATTTATTTGTTTGTTTCGAATTTTGCGCAAAGTCACACGAGGGCTTTCTGAGCTTGAAACCAAAACCGAGTTTGTTTGGTCGGCAGACTCTATGCGATCTGACCAAGAAGGGTTTTTAATAAGTTTCTGTTTATCTGGTTTATCGCGTGACTTTTCATTTGAATATTTGCACTTTGCTCACCGAGTCCACACGATTAAGCCCAACATTTTAAGTGATGAACCTTAGCGACAACCACCGAGGTACATTTTCGAAAGAAAATAAACTAGTAGAATCCAAACTGCTGGTTTTGTTTGTTTCACTTTTCATGGCAAAACTGTAAAGTCTTTCCGAACTTTGAACTACTGGCCCAAGGGGACGTAACATTCCACCACCCAAAACTCGAGCTTGTAGGATGACTGTCGATCTTATAACGCAGCTAAAGTGCGGAAAATATTCAACGATATCGTTTAGGTTCAACCTGGCTCTAAAAGTTAGAAATCCAAGACACAGCCATAGGGTCAAACCGAGGCTTTACCGTAGGGTAACTCCTTCTGACTGGGATCCTAAATCTTCGTCAATCATTTCCTTTTTCCTCAAAACGTAACCCTTCTCCGCCCTCATGGGTTTACAGCTTCACGTCTGGTAGAGTGCTTTTGTTTCAGTGATGGGTTTCAAGCTTAACGTCTGGTAGAGTGCTTCTGTTTCAGTGATGGGTTTCTAGCTTTACGTCTGGTAGAGTGTTTCTGTTTCAGTGATGGGTGTTACGTATTTTTTATGTTTTATGTAGACTAAACGCAACAGAAAAACACTGATAACAGCTTGTATAATTTATTACACTAAACTTTATATATGTAACAGATATAACATAAATTATATAATAACAATGACAGATATTAAGTTTAAACATTCGAAATTAATTACAAAACAAAATAATACTAGTTTCAAACTTCAAAATTAATCACAATACAAAATGGTACTGGCCTGTATCTAATATAATGATCTAAAATGAAAGTCTCAAATTCCAGTCTAGGGTGTAAATTTGGTCCCACGAAGAAATTCCGAAGTTTAAATGAAGAAGTTGAGAAACAGTTCACAGTTCAATAAATTCGACGAAGTTCCTTTCACGATGCCTCCGATGAACGTCACAAATTTGTCGCCTTCAATTTTTCCGATCTGACCGGACTTGTCGACCTTCAGCACAACCAGTAATTCGAAAGAATAGTAGAGATTGACGAAGTAAAATCACAGCTTCCGTAGATCTAGCTTCAGTCACAAATCCAAGTTGAATAATCACAGCAAACACTTAATCTTTCTTAAATAACTGACTCTCTTCTTTTGAAATAAAACTGATGTCTGAATCTCCTCCTTGCATCTTCGTCTGTTTATATGTTGTATGCCTAGACTCCTCGATACACCGCGAAACTTCTACAGATCTCCAGAGCAATCCGCGCATGTCCGTTCTTGCACGAGACTAAACGTCTAGACACGAAGTCGCCAGCATTTCATTTACAAACATATGATTGGTCTACTTAATTCAAGAAAATTCTAAATGTTACCTTAAATGAATAACAACATATTTTATTAGTTTAAACTTCGAAACAATAATATAAATATGGAAATATAAATAATAGAAATGAAAATTTAAACACAACACGATATGTTGTCGTTTACAAAATATTTACAAGGCATTTACATAACAATGGGTTTCTAGCTTCACGTCTGGCAGAGTGCTTCTGTTTCAGTGATGGGTTTCTAGCTTCACATCTGGTAGAGTACTTCTGTTTCAGTGATGGGTCCCTAGCTTCACGTCTGGTAGAGTGCTTTTGTTTCAGTGATGGGTTTCTAGCTTCACGTCTGGTAGAGTGCTTTTGTTTCAGTGATGGGTTTCTAGCTTCACGTCTGGTAGAGTGCTTCTGTTTTAGTGATGGGTTTCTAGCTTCACGTCTGGTAGAGTGCTTCTGTTTCAGTGATGGGTTTCTAGCTTCACGTCTGGTAGAGTGCTTCTTTTCAGTGTATGGGTTCTAGCTTCAACGTCTGGTAGAGTGCTTCTGTTTCAAGTGATGAGTTTCTAGCTTCACGTCTGGTAGAGTGCTTCTGTTTCAGTGATGGGTTTCTAGCTTCACGTCTGGTAGAGTGCTTCTGTTTCAGTGATGGGGTCTCTAGCTTGCACGTCTGGTAGAGTGCTTCTGTTTCAGTGATGGGGTTTCTAGCTTCACGTCTGGTAGAGTGCTTCTGTTCAGTGATGGGTTTCTAGCTTCACGTCTGTAGAGTGCTTCTGTTTCAGTGATGGTTCCCTAGCTTCACGTCTGGTAGAGTGCTTTTGTTTCAGTGATGGGTTCTAGCTTCACGTCTGGTAGAGTGCTTTGTTCAGCTGATGGGTTTCTAGCTTCACGTCTGGTAGAGTGCTTCTGTTTCAGTGATGGGTTTCTAGCTTCACGTCTGGTAGAGTGCTTCTGTTTCAGTGATGGGTTTCTAGCTTCACGTCTGGTAGAGTGCTTTGTTCAGTGATGGGTTTCTAGCTTCACGTCTGTAGAGTGCTTTGTTTCAGTGATGGGTTTCTAGCTTCACGTCTGGTAGAGTGCTCTGTTTCAGTGATGGGTTTCTAGCTTCACGTCTGGTAGAGTGCTTTGTTTCAGTGATGGGTTTCTAGCTTCACGTCTGGTAGAGTGCTTCTGTTTCAGTGATGGGTTTCTAGCTTCACGTCTGGTAGAGTGCTTCTGTTTCAGCGATGGTTTCTAGCTTCACGTCTGGTAGAGTGCTTCTGTTTCAGTGATGGGTTTCTAGCTTCACATCTGGTAGAGTACTTCTGTTTCAGTGATGGGTCCCTAGCTTCACGTCTGGTAGAGTGCTTTTGTTTCAGTGATGGGTTTCTAGCTTCACGTCTGGTAGAGTGCTTTTGTTTCAGCGATGGGTTTCTAGCTTCACGTCTGGCAGAGTGCTTCTGTTTCAGTGATGGGTTTCTAGCTTCACGTCTGGTAGAGTGCTTCTGTTTCAGTGATGGGTTTCTAGCTTCACGTCTGGTAGAGTGCTTCTGTTTCAGTGATGGGTTTCTAGCTTCACGTCTGGTAGAGTGCTTCTGTTTCAGTGATGGGTTTCTAGCTTCACGTCTGGTAGAGTGCTTCTGTTTCAGTGATGGGTCCCTAGCTTCACGTCTGGTAGAGTGCTTTTGTTTCAGTGATGGGTTTCTAGCTTCACGTCTGGTAGAGTGCTTTTGTTTCAGCGATGGGTTTCTAGCTTCACGTCTGGCAGAGTGCTTCTGTTTCAGTGATGGGTTTCTAGCTTCACATCTGACAGAGTGCTTCTGTTTCAGTGATGGGTTTCTAGCTTCACGTCTGGTAGAGTGCTTCTGTTTCAGTGATGGGTTTCTAGCTTCACGTCTGGTAGAGTGCTTCTGTTTCAGTGATGGGTTTCTAGCTTCACGTCTGGTTGAGGGCTTCTGTTTCAGTGATGGGTTGTTGTTATCGTAAATAATTACAGCCGAATAGAAACTTCAATCTTTGTAAATATAAAGAGGAATTGTTTGAGACTGCCGACTAAAGTAGCAGATGAGAGAATGAATCAGTATCTAAAGGTCACTACAGTCACTGGTAGGTCACAAGTTGTTGGTCTACTTGTGTCTTCATATTTCCAAATTCTACATCCACTAACTATTAACCCTCACTCGGTGACTCAGCAGTATGTTTGGAGGTTTATAACGTTTTAATTCTCGGTTCGATGCCCGCTAAGTGCAGAACATGATGGCCAATTGCATAGCTTTGTCGTTATCAACAGACAAACTACGTACAATGTCATAACGTTCGGCCGACTTTGATAACTCTGGTTCTATGGAAGACCGGTTTCTAGCCAGTAAACTAAGTTGAAACACATTGCTCTTGGCCAACGAATTTAATACATTTAACGAAATGAAAAGCGAGCTTTAGAAATTTGAGAAAGAAACATTACTCACAGTTCACTTCGAGGTAGATCCTTCTCCGGACTTGTGGAGGGACATTATTGCTGGCTATGCAGAGGTAGGCGCCCATGTAGGCTCTGGTAACCAAGGGAATGGTGATACTGTTTCCATAGTACTGTTTTACTGTGATAGGAACAAAGAAGTACGCGACTCATCAGGTGTATAAGAATTTGACGGATAAGTAAACAATGACAAAATATATCCTCACAATGCAGCAAACAATGACAAAATATATCCTCACAAGAAAGTAAACAATGACAAAATATATCCTCACAATGCAGCAAACAATGACAAAATATATCCTTACAATGCAGCAAACAAGGACAAAATATATCCTCACAAAAAATTAAACAACGACAAAATATATCCTCACAAGACAGCAAACAATCACAAAATATATCCTCACAACACAGCAAACAATCACAAAATATATCCTCCCAACACAGCAAACAATCACAAAATATATTCTCACAAAAACGTTAACTATGGCAAAATATATCCTCAGAAGACGGCAAACAACGACAAAATATATCCTCACAAGACAGCAAACAATCACAAAATATATCCTCACAAGACAGCAAACAATCACAAAATATATTCTCACAAAAACGTTAACTATGGCAAAATATATCCTCAGAAGACGGCAAACAACGACGAAATATATCCTCACAAGACAGCAAACAATCACAAAATATATCCTCACAACACAGCAAACAATCACAAAATATATTCTCACAAAAACGTTAACTATGGCAAAATATATCCTCAGAAAACGGCAAACAATGACAAAATATATCCTCACAACACAGCAAACAATCACAAAATATATCCTCCCAACACAGCAAACAATCACAAAATATATTCTCACAAAAACGTTAACTATGGCAAAATATATCCTCAGAAAACGGCAAACAATCACAAAATATATCCTCACAACACAGCAAACAATCACAAAATATATCCTCACAACACAGCAAACAATCACAAAATATATTCTCACAAAAACGTTAACTATGGCAAAATATATTCTCAGAAGACGGCAAACAATGACAAAATATATCCTCACAAGAAAGTAAACAATGACAAAATATATCCTCACAAGACAGCAAACAATGACAAAATTTATCCTCACAAGAGAGTAAACAATGACAGAATATACCCTCACAAGAGAGTAAACAATGACAAAACATATCCTCACAAAACAGCAAACAACCACAAAATATATCCTCACAAGACAGCAAACAACCACAAAATATATCCTCACAAGACAGCAAACAGTGACAAAATCTACATCCATATAAATAATGAATTATTTTTACTGTTGGTTAAAACTTACTAATCGAACCTAACTTTAAACAAGAATTTTTTCGAATAAACAACAGCGAATATAGTTGTCTTTTGTTTAACAAATCATCTCTCCTTGTGTTGTATCTAAATAATACAACTAACCGTACGATAACACCACATCATCTCTCCTTGTGTTATATCTACCTTATACAACTAACCGTACGTTAACACCACATCATCTCTCCTTGTGTTATATCTACATAATACAACCAACCGTACGTTAACCCCACATCATCTCTCCTTGTGTTATATCTACATAATACAACCAACCGTACGTTAACACCAAATCATCTCTCCTTGTGTTGTATCTACATAATACAACCAACCGTACGTTAACCCCACATCATCTCTCCTTGTGTTATATCTACCTTATACAACTAACCGTACGTTAACACCACATCATCTCTTCTTGTGTTATATCTACATAATACAACTAACCGTACGTTAACACCACATCATCTCTCCTTGTGTTATATCTACCTAATACAACTAACCGTACGTTAACACCACATCATCTCTCCTTGTGTTATATCTACCTAATACAACTAACCGTACGTTAACACCACATCATCTCTCCTTGTGTTATATCTACATAATACAACCAACCGTACGTTAACACCACATCATCTCTCCTTGTGTTATATCTACATAATACAACTAACCCTTCGTTAACACCACATCATCTCTCCTTGTGTTATATCTACATAATACAACTAACCGTACGTTAACACCACATCATCTCTCCTTGTGTTATATCTACATAATACAACTAACCGTACGTTAACACCACATCATCTCTCCTTGTGTTATATCTACATAATACAACTAACCGTACGTTAACCCCACATCATCTCTCCTTGTGTTATATCTACATAATACAACCAACCGTACGTTAACACCACATCATCTCTCCTTGTGTTATATCTACATAATACAACTAACCGTACGTTAACACCACATCATCTCTCCTTGTGTTATATCTACATAATACAACCAACCGTACGTTAACCCCACATCATCTCTCCTTGTGTTATATCTACATAATACAACCAACCGTACGTTAACACCAAATCATCTCTCCTTGTGTTGTATCTACATAATACAACCAACCGTACGTTAACCCCACATCATCTCTCCTTGTGTTCTATCTACATAATACAACCAACCGTACGTTAACCCCACATCATCTCTCCTTGTGTTATATCTACATAATACAACTAACCGTACGTTAACACCACATCATCTCTCCTTGTGTTATATCTACATAATACAACCAACCGTACGTTAACACCACATCATCTCTCCTTGTGTTATATCTACATAATACAACTAACCGTACGTTAACACCACATCATCTCTCCTTGTGTTATATCTACATAATACAACCAACCGTACGTTAACCCCACATCATCTCTCCTTGTGTTATATCTACATAATACAACCAACCGTACGTTAACACCAAATCATCTCTCCTTGTGTTGTATCTACATAATACAACCAACCGTACGTTAACCCCACATCATCTCTTCTTGTGTTCTATCTACATAATACAACCAACCGTACGTTAACACCACATCATTTGCCCTTGTGTTATATCTGCGTAATACAACCGTACGTTACTACCTCTTCTGTGATGTATTATTACGTCATTCTTTTGTTTTAAATGTTTTCCAACATAAAAGAATTTGATACTACGGTGTATGACGTAATGTGTCATCTTTAGAACCCTACTACGAACACTGTGAGATACCTGAAGTTATTCAAGGCCAAATATTTATTCCTAAAGGGTTGGATTTTACGACACGTTTTTTTTCGCGACTCTTTGTTATCCCCATCTTATTAAATCGAATAAATTAAAAACTACGAAGTGTAATCCTATTAACATTTAATAACTGCTCTGTCGGGTCTCCCTTTCGGCACACTTTATTAAAAGATGTTGTGCTGTGTGTCACCGATAAACAAGAGGAGAAAATCAGTCTTCGCGGTTCTTCCTTCCATCAACTTCGTTTGATGAGGAAGCGTTGCTCTGTGCTTATCTCGTTTCGGTGAAGGTTTATAAATCAAAAGAAACCGTCTGATTGGCAAAACGCTGACGTCAGGTCAGCGGGTCTTAGTCATAAATGGTCTTCAATGGGTCCGAGTTTGACGAGTCCGTAGTTGGAAGAAAATCTAATAAAGTTCGCGGAGCCACGAAGCTCGTATTCGGACGATTTTCTCTGTGGAAAATGACTGACAAATGGGCACTAGAATTGGAGCTCGGATTTTCTTTCTTTGTATGTTTGGCAAGACAGGCCAAAGAGACAGAATTTTATAGCAGATGAAAGAAGTTTATCTCTAAAGTTGGCAGCCATCGGTGCGGTTTTTGCCTCCAAGATGCATGTTTGTTTGTGAAAGTGTCCAGTTCATTAAGACAACAGTATTCTGATAGCATGATTTAGGGAGAGCTAAAGCAGATGACAGTCGTATTATCTACACTGTTCTTAGATACAGTTCTGTTTTACCAGCGGTGGGGGCGTTATAATGTGACGGTCAATCCCACTTTTCGTTGGTAAAAGAGTAGCCCAAGAGTTGGCGGTGGGTGGTGATGACTAGCTGCCTTCCCTCTAGTCTTACACTGCTAAATTAGGGACGGCTAGTGCAGATAACCCTCGAGTAGCTCTGTGCGAAATTTACCAGTATTTATTAACTGTGTCAAAAAATTTTATACGATATTCATAGAATGTCAGCTCGCTAGTCCTTAATCTCTGTAAACAAAAACAACGTTAAATTCAGAGTTGTGCGAAAGGCCTCGTGCACGCTCGGTATACAGTTGTAGTTTAGGTGACACGTTCTTTGCCCTTGCTTATGGGTTCTTGGGATTCTCTTTGGATATTGTTGCTTTCGAATCCAAAGGATTAGACTGCTGATCTTGAGATTATTACGATTGTTGTTTTGAATTAAGCACAAAGCTGCACAATGGGCTATCTGTGCTCTGCCCACCACGGGTATCGAAACCCGGATTTTAGCGTGTAAGTCCGCAGACGTACCGCTGAGCCACTGGGGGGCAGATTATTACGAACTGGATGTTACTGTTCCTCGAATCGTCGGTAAATGTTTGGATGGACCTTAAGTTGTTTGTATACTTGTTAAAACTGAAACAAAACAGAAGCCCTCTGTCTTTGTTGTACGTAGAAATAGCCAGAAACCAGTTTACCTTTTTGTTTTCCAACTCTGAAACTTCGGTTGTCCTCTCTGCACCATTTGATCACAGGAAGAGGATTTCCCGTGGCGTTGCACGCGAGAGTCACGTTCTGTGTGTATTCCAAGACACTAGTGCTGTTACTGGTAGTGTTACTATCAAAAGCCGGAGGAACTGAAACAGACACGTGTAGGTTTTGAAACAGAAACATGTATTGTTTTTAAATATAGGATCGCAAACATCTTACAAAGGTTTGTTTTCAGTGTTTCATACAGGATCTATTAAAAAGCATTTCTTTAATATTCTTGAGTTTAGAAATCAATACTTTACAAGAAACAACTGAGATTTGTGATTATATAATGTTTAAACAGAGACGTTTTGAGGGGTCGTTTTTCTTTGACTTAATCTACGAAAATTGTCTTTATATCAATACGAGCTTACACTTTTAATTAACCATTATTTTTCTCACACATCACGCTTCATTCAAACAGCAAACAAAGCCACCTACCGACTACTTCTAGATATGCGGGTTTCGTTTTAAAAATTGGAGTAGTAATTTGACACATGTAGTAACCGTTGTCCTCCAATGTGACGTTTTCTATCCTCAGCTGCCAAGTCTTTAGGTTCTGGTGTGACACACTGTAGCGCTCGCTTCTCAATATCACCTTAGTGTGCACTGCTATCAGTGTGTGGTTCTTTACCCGTAACCACGCCACCTGGGGGTAAAATAGTACAACAGCTGTCACTTACATCTTACTTAAGAATTTTGTAGTCGTTGTACGTGAATGAATGTTTCGTTGATTTGTTAACGTCAGAAGTCATCTACTTACTTGAAATCTGAAGACCTTGACCACTTCGTACACTCGTTTCTATCAGTTTGGTTTATTTGTTATAAGTGCGGATAACAATTAAATGGTTGTCTAGAACTAAACACAAAATTACACAACGTGTTTTCTGTGTTATGTTTATTATGGGTTTCGAAACTCGACTTCCAGTTGTGAGAGATCGTAGATATTTCACTGTGCCACTATGGGGCACTGCTAAGAAAAACTCCCTTTTCGGTCGTGCTGTAAAATTTTGTTAACACCTGCACAATCTGCGTAATATATATTAATTTGTATTCATAATTACTTGACTATAGGAGTGTATCGAAATGCCAGTTTGGATGTTTTGACGATTGCTCTAACTTATTTTTCCTTAAAGTTAGTCAGTTATCTAACAAGATATTTGGAAATAGCGACACCTAGTGCTGTTGTGTTGAAATGCTACCCCGATGGTTTAACTGTTGTTTAAAAATCGAATATTATGATCTGTATTTTTTTAAAGATTTGCCGTTAAATCCTGACGTAGCCTCATTTATAGTCTACACTCACATCAGGAAAGGTTTTAATGCTTACAACTCTTTTCATTAGAAACATAACGTAAAAGGTGACACGCACGAGGCTGTTTGACAGTTACGGTGGGGCCACCAAACCTTTACGTTCAACTTTGCGCTCAAATATATCACTTATAAGGCAACGTTTTCGTTAATTATATTTCTATAATTAATTAGTACATCCACGATTTATTTTCACAGACCAAGTTTTTCGCTATTTCAATATTTATCCTGACTGAATTTTTGTTTTTCACAATTAATTAACTAACAAAACCACAACATCACCCGACAATATTTCATTGAATAAAAAATATAGTTACATCATTGAGATATCTCCTTAAGAACAGTTATGATTTCCTGAAAGCTCAATTGAACGTCGGAGAGCTTATAATGCTAGAAATATGGTTTAGATACTCGCGATGTACGGAGCACAATTAACCTATTCTGTAACTTTGAGTGTAACTATAAAGAAAACAAATACTCAATACAAAATTAACAGTCAGCCAGGCATGACTAGGTAACCAGGTTAAAGCACTTGATTTGTAATCCGAGGGTCGCGTGTTTGAATCCTCGTCACACCAAACATGCTTACCCTTTCAGCCTTGGGGACGTTATAATGTGACAATCAATCCTACTATTCGTTGGTAAAAGAGTAACCCAAGAGTTTGCAGTGGGTGGTGATAGCTAGCTACCTTCCCTCTAGTCTTACACTGTTAAGTTAGGGACAGCTAGCGCAGATAGCACTCGTGTAGCTTTGAGCAAAATTCAAAAACAAACAAAATTAACACTGTCTTCACAACTGAACAAACCGCCTCGTGCCTTTTCAGCACTTCAATATGGCGTCCTTTACGAGTGCAAAACATCAGGAAAATCATGAAATATTTAACCAATGACTTTTTGCAAGTATTAAACACAAGATGCTGGATATCTTTCTTAATGGAAAACAACAACAACAACAATTTTCTATGTAGTGCACGGCTATAGACCTGTTGTTGCATAACTTACTTAAGACTTGCAAATCACAACATTGCGTACTTAATCATCAAAACACCACATTACAGTGGTGGCGGCATCTATCGGCTTAACATAAAATATTCTTACCACAAAATCGCAATTATGGAAAACACCACAGGGTCATAAGTAACTTTTCGCGTCAGTTTGTATTTTTAATAAAATGATTGGAGTTAAGATAACATCATACGAAGAAATAAAACTGTAAACATTTTTTATTACCTACTGTGTTTCACAATTAACTGTAAATTAGTTTCTTGTATTTCGATCAGCATCTGTTCCCTTAATTTTAATCAATATATTATTCTGGTGGCGGTAAGACAAACTTAGAAACAATTTTGTTGTCATGGAACTCCTTGTAGCTCGCGTCAGTTCGTATGTCATGTAACCTCTTACAAATCAATTTAAGCTCGCCATTGTTTTATCGCGTCAGTTTGTATGTCATGTATTGTAACCTCTTACAAATCAATTTAAGCTCGCCATTGTATTAATCAATCAAACCTTTTCAACTTGGTTATCTTATTTTAGAGTATCGAAAATTGTGTTGCCTTGGCAACAAAGTGTATTCTGTGTTAATGAATCGAGCAACCTTGAACAACAAATTCTACAATAATCAAAATTAGTGTTATCTTGGCCACTTTATTCTGTGTTAATAAAACAAAGATGAAACTTTGGATATTTTATTCTACAATAACCAACTTTTATGTTATTTTGGCCACTGTATTCTGTATTAGTCAAATACGTTATACGTAATTAAAACTTGTGTTTGGTCTTAATTTCTAGGCCTGGCATGGCTGAGCGCGTAAGGCGTGCGACTCGTAATTCGAGGGTCGCGGGTTCGCGCTAAACATGCTCGCCCTCCCAGCCGTGAGGGTGTATAATGTGACGGTCAATCCCTCTATTCGTTGGTAAAAGAGTAGCCCAAGAGTTGGCGGTGGGTGGTGATGACTAGCTGCCTTCCCTCTAGTCTTACACTGCTAAATTAGGGACGGCTAGCACAGATAGCCCTCGAGTAGCTTTGCGCGAAATTCCAAAACAAACAAACTTTTGTTATGGTTTAGCCAAGCTTCATGGTCATTTGCAATAACTTGCAGACATAAACATGTATAGCATGGCTACTAATACTCTACATAACTGATCTGTGAAAACAGAACAAGCGCTATGTTGCTTAATTCGTTTCCAGTATGAGAAAAAGCGAATTTATTCAAGAGAATTTTGTTTCTTCTCTCGTGCCATCTAGTGATAATAAATGACATTACTCTCTTAAATCTCAACATGAATATAAGATAACTGAAAATTGCTAATTACCTATTTATTTGTTGGTCTAAAATATATTAAACCTAATTGTTTACGACATTATGAGACCAAAAATATGTTCTACATAATTTTATCACTTAAAGCGTATATTCCAAATTACAAATGACAAAGAAATATCTTCTTCCGAAGTGACAAAGTTAACGTACATAAGAAGTAGAAACTGCAAAATGTATATAATTTAAAATTACTCTAATAATTCATTGTTAGATAACGAACAGGTAAAGTGTGTTTAATAACTTTTATTTTCAATTCACATATATAATGACACTGGTTTTCATTAACACATCTTCATGTTTACTGATAAGATGCGACAAATTCATGAACTAAATTGATTCTTAGTTCAATCATTCCTTCATGTTTTATCGATCTCTTTGCAAACAAAATTCTCGTAAACGTTAAATGAGGTACTGGGAGAGTTCTGAATAATTTCTTTCACAAGTAATATAACAGAATACTGTTTTAAAGTTTTGTTTTCATTATTTTTATTTGTAGTATCGAAACAAGATTTTGTTTTCATTATTATTAATTTGTCATATCAAAACAAGATTTTTGTTTTTATTATTATTATTTGTAGTATCAAAACAAGATTTTTGTTTTTATTATTATTATTTGTGGTATCAAAACACGATATTTTTTCATTATTATTATTTGTAGTATCAAAAAGATTTTTGTTTTATTATTACTATTTGTAGTATCAAAACAAAATTTTTGTTATTATTATTATTATTTGTAGTATCAAAACAAAATTTTTGTTATTATTATTATTATTTGTAGTATCAAAACAAAATTTTTTTTTCATTATTATTATATATCGCATCAAAACGAGATATTTGTTTTTATTATTTATATTATTTGTAGAATAAATACAAGATTTTTGTTTTATTATTATCATTTGTAGTATCAAAACAAGATTTTTTTCATTATTATTATTTGTTGTATCAAAACAAGATATTTTTTTGTTTATATTATTTGTAGTATCAAAACAAGATTTTTGTTTTCATTATTATTATTTGTAGAATGAAAACAAATTTTTGTTTTTATTATTATTATTTGTTGTATCAAAACAAGATTTTTGTTTTTATTATTATTATTTGTTGTATCAAAACAAGATTTTTGTTTTATTATTATTATTATTGAGTATAAAAACAAGATTTTTGTTTTTATTATTATTATTTGTTGTATCAAAACAAGATATTTTTTGTTTATATTATTTGTAGTATCAAAACAAGATTTTTGTTTTCATTATTATTATTTGAAGTATGAAAACAAATTTTTTGTTTTATTATTTTTTTTGTAGTAACAAAACATTTTTTTTGTTTTCATTATTGCTATTTGAAGACATTGGAACATTGTGGACTTACCCTACTAAAATCCGTGAGCCCTTTGTACTTCTCTATGAACGAACATTTATTCCAAAAGTTAATAAAAATATTTATTTATTATTTCGTGAGTTAATACAAACAATATATATTGTTCAATTGCGTCTTTCTTGTTTTTAAAACATTATTTATTTAAGTCTGACGAATGTTCAATAAAACTGCATCCAAACAACAAGTAGAACACATCGTTACTTTTACCTCATTTAGGTAATAAACCATTATTAACTTGTAACTATTAACATGAACAGTTAACCTGTTGACTGCTAAGTATTTCAGCTGCTACAATACAACTCTAATGCTTCTTAATTTTGTAACTTTTTTCGTGACGCCATTTTGGATCGAAAGTGAAACAATTTGTAAGTAGGTCAAATGCGTGTATGGTGCTGACACCTAGCTTTGAAGTTAGGTATTATAGAGAACGAATTAACTCGTCCATGGCACTGTGTTACCGATTGACTTGGTCGAGTTATCTCGTCTACGGCACTGAATAAGTTAAACAGATAGTAAAACATTATTAACTTGTAACTATTAACATGAACAAGTAAACAGGTAGTATACCATTATTAACTGGTAAATATTTACAATCACCATACCGTGAACATTTTATTGCTTCTTTACATTACCTTATAATTTCCCAGGTTCTCCACAGTGCATTGTAACACCGCGTCCTTTCCGGCTCTTACTGTCAATTTGGTTATATCGACGATAGAGGGCTCTGCAACACACAAAACATGTGATAGGTAAGCTTGTCCAAAATAGAAATTAGTAACAATAACATGTATAAATAAAATAATTCTGCTATATGTTATGTGATCGAACACGGCCTAATGATAAGGCCTGCAAATCTGTAAGTTACTTTTAGAGTCCTGTTATCACAAGAAAATAAATTGCTCCTCACGTTTGTAATCTAAGGGTTGCGGGTTCACATTCCTGTCGCGCCAAACATGTTCACCCTTTCAGCCGCGGGGGCGTTATAATGTGACGGTGAATACCACTATTCGTTGGTAAAAGAGTAGCCCAAAAGTTGACCAGCTGCTTTCCCTCTAGTCTTTCACTGCTAAATTAGGGACGGCTAGCACAGATAGCCCTCGAGTAGCTTTGTGCGAAATTCAAAAACAAACAAACAATAAAACAATGGTGACCTAATCTCACTTTTCGAGCTGACAAGAGTAACCCAAAAGTTAGCGGCGGTTTTTGTCGACTAGCTACCTTCACTTTTGTATATAGCTTCAAAATTAGGCACGTCTATAGCAAACACGTTTCTTGTAGATTTGTGCGTGATCAAAACAAACAAATATTTCACCTTCGCGTCGAAAAAAATAATAAAAAAATTTGTAACAAGTGTCGTCATCTGTCGATTGACTAATGAACGATGTTGCATTTCTCATCCGAACACGGAAAATGTACAACAATAGTTGTATTTCAAATCTAACTGAAAAACAGACCTTCCAAGTTTTTATCACTACACTAATTACACAGCTTGACGATATTAAGACCAAATAACAGTACAGTTTACCATCCCTAATTAATTACATGAAAACAAAAGTTTATGATGAATTTTAAGTGTAATAACTTTCTATCATATTACGCCACCTACCTACTTCAAATCAAAACAAAAATTTAGCCTGGTGATTGGTCGATGTTAAAATTAACTCAAGTCAAAGTAGTGGATAAAATTGACGCAAGTTAAGAAGTAATGGAGTGTTAAAATTGATAGTAGTTAAAATAATGATGAGTTAAGAAATAACCCTAGTTATAAAGTAATACGCAGTTAAAAACTGACCGAAGTTATAGAGTAATGAGTGAGTAGGAATTGATCCAAGTTAAAGATAATGGAAAACTTAAACCGATAAGTTAAAACGAGGGTTAAAACTTTCATGGAGGTTAAAATTTATTGGTTTTGAGTAAAAAGTATGAGACAAGTTATAGAATGTTTAATAATTAAAACCAAATAGCAACACATTAGTTTTTTTAAAAATTAACTAAATAATTAAAAACACCTCAACAACCTAACATATTAGGCCTAATAATTATAGCGACGTTTCAGACGAAAATTAGTCAAATACCTTTTTCTGTGGTGTCATAGTGGAACCTCTTTGATGTCAGTCGTCTAAACCTCAAAGGTCTCGTGTCTTGCTGTTGATCGTCAGGTATACTTTTGTCGTTTGGCCACAAGAGGGCATCTGGTACCAAACCTGAAAGATATATTCAGAACCTAATTTAGACTTCACTTGATAAATCTCTTTCATGTTAATAACTGTACTTGCTACGGTTTTGTTAAAATATTGTTCGTTTTAATTGGTATACTTTTCAAAGTAGAATTCATTGCAATCGAATCAGAATAAGCTGTAATTGAAATGCATTAAGTTATAACTACTAGTTATCACACATTCGCCCCCCAGTGGCTAAGCGGTATGTCTGTGGACTTACACGCTAAAATCCGGGTTTCGATACCCGTGGTGGGCAGAGCACAGATAGCCCATTGTGTAGCTTTGTACTTAATTCAAAACAACAATAACTATCACACACTGTAGTCGGACAGGTGGTGAAGGCTCTCGGCTCATAATTGGAGGCTCTGGGGTTCAACTCCCCGTCACGCCAAACGGTCAATGTGACGGTCAATCCCACTATACGTTGGTAAAAGAGTAGCCCAAGAGTCGGCGGTGGGTGTTGAGGAGTAGCTGCCTTTCCTCTAGTATTGCACTGCCGAATTCAGGACCGCTAGCGTAGATAGCCCTCGTGTAGCTTTGCGCGAAAAACGAACACTTTTTATTCACTTTCAATATATTTTGACTTTATAATTACGCCATCAGAAATGACCAAAACTAATATGTTCTTCTTTTTCTTTATAACCTAAAAGTTCCATCTCTCGTCACGTTTGATCATTTTTATGGACAAATTATCATCAGAGGCCCAATTAATATAAACTAAACTGGGCAGTTTGTCACGAGTAGAAAACTTGTTTTGAATTGCGCAAGGGTTTTGGGTAAAACTTGAGGGCGTACAGTATTAAACTAAACATTCGTTTTGCGCGAGCTCTCTGTTTCTTGTTATCAGCCATCACAGATCGATAACAGCCATTAAAATTTAATCGTCGGCTGCATACAACGCCCTTTTGATATACGAAAAATATGTGTTAATAAGACGTGGATTTATTCTTTCACAGGTTTAGGTTTCGTTATCCAAATCACTATTTCTTATATTTAGTCAACCAACCAATCTCACTTGGGTGTTCGTTCACATATTCAAGACACTCTAAAGTGACTCACCCGAACATTAAACACTTCCTAAGCTAATGTTTAATTCATATTCACACCGAGCAAGTGCTCTTTCCTAAGCCTAATTTAAAATAGCCTACAGAGCATTAGATACATCATTTTGTCCTGAACGTAAAGAAGCAAACCTCTTAAAACACAATGAAGGTGCACGTGCTCAGTAACACGTTAATTAACAAAAGTACGATTTATAGCTAATATCTCGCCAAACCCGAGTTTCCTACTGCGCCATTTGCCGAGTTTAACTCTGACTTTTCGAACAGTGTGGCGACTTTCCTTGTCACGTCTGCCAAATTCATTAATTTCTCTTTTGTTTTTTGTAACATATTTCTCACTAAACAGCACATTAGGCACATTTAAACTTTATTAAAACACTTTCTGAGATGAATGTTCGTGTCCCATTTTACAGTATTTGGCATGACGAATAATACATACATTAAATAAGTTAGAATATAAAGAATTAAATTAACCAGATCTTTACACCAAGATATAAAGAATTAGGTTAACCAGATCTTTACACCAAGACATAAAGAATTAGGTTAACCAAAGTCACTCATAACAGCACTTTGACCTTCTTTTAGTCTAACAAGTTGTCCCAGTGTGGAAATCAGAATTGAATTACGAATATTTGACGTCAAAAGCGTTCATATGCAGAGCGTCAATACGGTATTGATAGTTCCAGAAAATATCATTAGAGGGCAGATAGTTCTTATTCGGTTCGGGCTCAGGTGTAAAACTGTAGCGAATTCAGAATATGGCATTCATTGTAATGGATAATATAATCATAGGTTCGATCACAGAAATTAGCTCACTTTATGGCTATGATTTTTAGTTACCTATATTCTTGTCCCAACGTTCGGTTACGACCAGCTGACGTCATAATTAACTAATTAATTTCGATCTCGATTTCCGCACTTCATAAACATTATTTTTGTCGGTAAGATAATCTCCCGTTTCGTTGTTTCGTTTTCTTTATTCATGTATCCAATAATGAACTTAATATTTTATGAGTCATTAATAAAAATTACAGCGTTATTTTAATCGTGGTTTATTCACATGATTACCGTCATACGTGTATTAGACTGACATATAAATCCACTTCCAATGACTGTTATAATTTTCGAGCATATAATGACAAAACCCTCGTTGTGAACGAAGTGCACATTGTCTATTGTGTAGCTTTGCGCTACGAAAAAGAAAACACAAGTTAGCAAACAATATAATTCGATCTAAACACCGC
This sequence comes from Carcinoscorpius rotundicauda, assembly GCA_011833715.1. Lineage (NCBI taxonomy): Eukaryota > Metazoa > Arthropoda > Merostomata > Xiphosura > Limulidae > Carcinoscorpius > Carcinoscorpius rotundicauda. The sequence goes on along the minus strand of CM022404.1, from coordinate 2,777,671 downwards.
TGTGGACTATTTTTCTTGCTTGAAGTTACGCACACACACACAAAATAGTTTAAACTTATGTATCCAACATCCAAACCAAACGAAAAATATTTAAGTTGTTACAACCTGGAACCGATTTTCGAATATTTATTCACTTCGATTCTATCAACTTCTCAGTTCGTTGTTGCCTTAAGACGAACTAATTTCATAACTAAGTTATATAACGTTCAGTTTTACGTTTTTAAATGTGTTCTAGTGGCTTAACAATTTGATAAAGGCCTAAATTCTTTGTAATTCTGTTTTAGAGTGAATTGAAATGTTCTAAAGACGTTTCTTCCTGCAAGCCGCAGATGTTTACACCCGATCACGTGATACTGATAGACAAATCACGTAACGACAGGAGATACACGCATGTAATGGAAGCGGGAACTTTTTTTTTCTGTTTAATCTCACAAGACATCATGATGTTAGATCACTGGACAGACGTAAGTCTTCGGATTTACAACGATGAAATCAGGGGTTCGATTCTATTCGGTGGACACAGCAGGAAAACGCACGCACACACACCCGATCTGATACAACTTCACGTTTTACCAGCTCATCTGTTTAATTGGTTTGGTTAAACATAAAAACCGTTTTCTAAACATTTTGTTCGTTTATTCTGTTGTTTCACAATCACAATATTATCCAGGTTATTTGCATAATACGTTTGGGATTGAAACAGTTTAATAGCTTCTAGTTAAAATCAAACGCGATACAACTTAATAATGAAATTCGCCCTTCTTATGCCCATATGAGTAACGAATAGAAGATGAAGTCATCTTGATGGATGAAGACGCAAAAATAAGTTTATTTGCTTGAAAATGCTGGACTTATTTTAGTTAGATTTCAATATATATAGGTTTTAATACGATGCTTATCGACAGTTTAAAAGTTTCACGTATCAATCATTTTAAGAATGTAAACGTGATTTATTCTGAGTTTGATCTGATATACGGAATACTCGAATGAGTAAATTGTAGAGGGCACTTAAAAAAAAACAGTATGTTTGTAGTTTGTTTGAAATTCGCGCAAAACTACTCGAGGGCTATCTGTGCTATCCGTCCCTAATTTAGCAGTGTAAGACCAGAGCGAAGGCAGCTAGTCATCACCACTCACCGCCAACTCTTGGGCTACCCTTTTACCAACGAATAGTGGGATTGACCGTCACATTATAACGGCCCCACGGCTGAAAGGGTGAGCATATTGGGTGCGACCCGGATTCGAACCCGCGACCCTCGGATTACGAGTCGAACGCACCTGGCCATGCCGGGCTTTAAATAAAAAAACGCGAAGATACAAAAATGTTGTTGTTTTGAATTAAGCACAAAGCTACACAATGGGCTATCTGTGCTCTGCCCACCATGGGTATCGAAACGCGGATTTTAGCGTGTAAGTCCGCAGACATGCCGCTGAGCCACTGGGGGCATACAAAAATATTAGGTTTATTATGGGATGTGTGGATTTTATAATGAAATTGAAAGTCTATCCCCTTAAAACTGAACAAGTAACAAAAACGGGGTCTGAACGAAATTTGTTATAAAGTCCACTTTTGGAACAAACAAATAATTCAACATATTAAAAATCGTATGAGTTTTAAAATATGATAACTTAATAAAACAGGTCAAGGCTAAAAGTGATGTCTGTCATAATCCGGTATGACGTAATTAATCAATTATATTTTTACTGGACAGGCGGTTAGGAACTCGACTCGTAATCTGAGGGTCGCGAGTTCGTATCCCCGTCACACCAAACATGTTCGCCCTTTCAACCGTGAGATCGTTATAATGTAACGGTCAACCCCACTATTCATTAAAGGAGTAGCCAAAAATTGGCGGTGAGTGGTGATGACTGGCTGCCTTTCCTCTAGTCTTACACTGCTAAGTTCGGGACGGATTGCGTAGATAACTCTTGTGTAGTTTTGCATGAAATTCAAAAACAAACAAACAAAATTTTATATTAATTATTACGCCATCTGATGGAGATGAAGTGAACAACGTCCTCCATGCTGACATTCTGTGGAAACATCTGCCCTCAGTGGAACTGATGTGAATTATACGTCTTTGAAACTCACGTCCTCTGGTTGAATGATAAAGAACTATTCTTTCTCAGTAACATTCTAAGGAACTGGCGCCCAAGAAATCGCAATTTTCCCTTTTCCCAGAGTGTGGTACAACCCCCTCCCATTACGGGGGCGCTTTTGAGCGAAAGTAGGGCTAATGTTGGTGTATTACCACCAAGGTTTTAAGCCATGACGTCAGAAGCAAGGTTCATCAAAACCGCACGTTTTGTGTGACAACAAAACATATACGGGTTAAGACTTAGCTCACTGAGTAAATAGTCAATCAAAGTAAAACATGTCCTTATTTCGAAAACGAATCTCTCACATGATTTTTTGTAGTTCTTTTTGTAAGAGTTGTTTCACATGACTAAAGTATTGACATGAAAAACATCCGACAACTGTCTCGTTAGAATAATAAATACAACAAATCACGAACAACACACTGTATAAATTTGTTTTATCGTTTTCAACAAATATTTAAAACTGTAATGTAATCTTACCTTCTACTCGGACAGTTTCTTACCTTGTACTTGGACAGTATCTTACCTTGTACTTGGACAGTGTCTTACCTTGTACTTGGACAGTGTCTTACCTTGTACTTGGACAGTATCTCACCTTGTACTTGGACAGTGTCTTACCTTCTACTTGGACAGTGTCTTACCTTGTACTTGGACAGTGTCTTACCTTCTACTTGGACAGTGTCTTACCTTGTACTTGGACAGTGTCTTACCTTGTACTTGGACAGTATCTTACCTTGTACTTGGACAGTATCTCACCTTGTACTTGGACAGTGTCTTACCTTGTACTTGGACAGTGTCTTACCTTGTACTTGGACAGTATCTTACCTTGTACTTGGACAGTGTCTTACCTTGTACTTGGACAGTATCTTACCTTGTACTTGGACAGTATCTTACCTTCTACTTGGACAGTATCTTACCTTGTACTTGGACAGTGTCTTACCTTCTACTTGGACAGTGTCTTACCTTGTACTTGGACAGTGTCTTACCTTGTACTTGGACAGTATCTTACCTTGTACTTGGACAGTATCTTACCTTGTACTTGGACAGTGTCTTACCTTGTACTTGGACAGTATCTTACCTTGTACTTGGACAGTGTCTTACCTTGTACTTGGACAGTGTCTTACCTTGTACTTGGACAGTATCTTACCTTGTACTTGGACAGTGTCTTACCTTGTACTTGGACAGTATCTTACCTTGTACTTGGACAGTGTCTTACCTTGTACTTGGACAGTGTCTTACCTTCTACTTGGACAGTGTCTTACCTTGTACTTGGACAGTGTCTTACCTTGTACTTGGACAGTATCTTACCTTGTACTTGGACAGTATCTTACCTTTTACTTGGACAGTATCTTACCTTGTACTTGGACAGTATCTTACCTTGTACTTGGACAGTATCTTACCTTCTACTTGGACAGTATCTTACCTTGTACTTGGACAGTGTCTTACCTTGTACTTGGACAGTGTCTTACCTTGTACTTGGACAGTATCTTACCTTGTACTTGGACAGTATCTTACCTTTTACTTGGACAGTATCTTACCTTCTACTTGGACAGTATCTTACCTTGTACTTGGACAGTATCTTACCTTCTACTTGGACAGTATCTTACCTTCTACTTGCAAATAAAACTTTTTATGTTGAACTGGTTGAAAGTCAGCACTCGTGACGCATGCGTACAAACCAGAATCTTCCTGTCGAATATGACGTATGGTTAAAAACCAGGTTTGATTCCCGTTCCTCTGAACGCTAATTCGGCGGTCACGTGTGATCACCTCATCTTGTAGGGACAAGAGTTTTTCTTCACCCTCGTTTATCCACGCCACCTATTGTTAAATTCAGAAACCATTACTTCAAACCTTTGCAAGATAAAACCGTAACATTCTCAAAGATAAGAGTGAACTTCTGTGAGTTTCAACTTATTTGAAACATGCATAGTTTCAGGTTTTGACGTGTTACTAAAGAAAATGACCAAATAAAAGTATGTCCTCATCGCCTGACCAATGTCAAGCAGTGACCCCGATTTTCTGTGGCTCAGTTTATAAAATTCTGCTAAACGTCTTGTACTAACTCAATCTCAGATATTGTCAAAAATTATTGGGACTGTCAGTGAAATTGTTTTTATTTTATTGTAACTTATATCTCAGTAAAACATAAGGCCCCGGCATGGCCAGGTGGGTTAAGGTGTGCGACTCGTAATCTGAAGGTTGCGGGTTCGCATCCCCGTCGCACCAAACATGCTCGCTCTTTCAGCCGTGGAGCATTATAATGTGACGGTCAATCCCACTATTCGTTGGTAAAAAGAGTAGCCCAAGAGTTGGCGGTGGGTGGTGATGACCAGCTGCCTTCCCTCTAGTCTTACACTGCTAAATTAGGGACGGATAGCGCAGATAGCCCTCGAGTAGCTTTGCGCGAAATTCAAAAAACAAAAACTAACAGTAAAACATGAATAAAATCAAAACTTATCAGATTTGTTTCTCTTACTTCGTTAACTAAACAATTAATAAAGATATTCCTGTACTGTCTTGGTATTCCGAAATGATAAATACGTGTCACTGTTTATGGGATAACAGATTTATGTCTGTACCAGTGTTCATCTGTAACAGTGAAACATAACGGGCAAGTGCATTCAATCTACAAACAGATCCAATCAAATAATTGGGTTTATGATTAATGATACTAGCTCCCTCTGGTTTAAAATGTAATTATACCGATACAAACATAATGGTGGTTCTGGTATTTCATTAACGCTAGGTTTTGATTTTTAGTGTTTTCAAATTGGTTTTGTTTTGTGCGTTTCTTCTATGTTCAAAATGTAGCATAATAATCAAACGACAGAATTTCAAACATGTTGACGTTGTGTAGTTACCATAACACAAATTAAAACGAGGTGTGTTTCAGTAATTAATTGTTATGACAAGTTGAATGACATAAGTTGAGGGGTGGGAGGTGGTTCTTGGTAGGATAATAATTATTGACCAGCGTGGTCAGTTGGTTTCACCAGCAAATTGTGTATACAAAAATCAAACGTTTGTAAACAAAATAATTCGTCTCTGATATGTCCACTTAATTATACCCCAGGTAATACAAGAATTTCAACATTAAACAGCTGTGTTGTAAATGTGACACTAGAGGCAGACAAATGTTGCTAAAATGTGACACACAAATCATGTGATGCTAGAAGATGACATACAAAACACATGATGCTAAAAGGTAACATACCAAAAACATGACGCTAGGTGACATACCAAAGACGTGATACTAGAAGGTTACATACAAAAACTTTGTTTTGTTTCTACAACGTGTAATAAACTTCTGATATCTGACAGTCATCATGAACATTTGTCCTGGACGACACATTAGATGCTCTTAAGCTTATTACAAACACTTCTCTCTCGGACACTTACGTAGCTTGGTTTGTGTGTTTTAGAACAAAACCACATTGGCTATCTGCTCTGTTCACCACGGAGAATCAAACCCTGTCTTTAAGAGGTGTATGTCCATACCTTTACCACCAATCGACCACGAGACAAGTCGCGTCGCCGATAAGAGCTGACATAAATGAAAACTTTGATCCTCAACTGACCACGACAAGGTTTTGCAACTTACTATGAGATCTGTGGTTCGAAACGCGTTGTGCCCTTTCAACTGACACGGCTACCTGACTTTCTTGAGGACTAGTTCACCGTCAAGGACAGATATACTTGAACCCGAGAGGTCTCTGGTCCGTTCGTTACCTAAACCCGAGAGGTCTCTGGTACGTTTGTTACCTGAACCCGAGAGGTATCTGGTCCGTTCGTTACCTGAACCCGAGAGGTCTCTGGTCCGTTCGTTACCTAAACCCGAGAGATCTCTGGTCCGTTCGTTACCTGAACCCGAGAGGTCTCTAATCCGTTCGTTCCATTCCTTATTTGTAAAGTGTTCCAACTTATTTCCTAATGAAGACGCACTGGTTTTCGTATCTCGGTTCACCCATAGAAAAACTATTAAACTGTTACTAATTCACACTATGAGACGCTTTGACACCAACGTATCACAGAGCCCGGGAGGGGGGGGTAAACCAACGAAAGAAAATTCCGAATTTTAGGTATAAAAACAACAAGAACATTAGTTATGTCAGTTTAACAGGGTATTCATGTTCACTCTTTGTAGTTGTTTCCAGATAGCTACAAGGATTCACACCTCAACACAAAAACAGAACATTATGGCTAACAGCGTGCGTACAAATTTTAGTCTCAATATTGACAAAATAAAATTATTTATATGAAATGTCTGGTGTGTAAATTACGCACTAGCGCCGATGACAATACAAAGACTAACGTGTATTGGGGCATTTGTTTACAAGGACTTCGTATTGGACTTCGAGAGTTGGTATATACACACAACTTAATACAAATATGACAACGTTCTGTCTCCTCGGTCCTTTATAATTTAATTGTGTTTTATTTTCTTTGTCGTGTAAGTAAAATTGGTTCACATATTCTGCTAAAATATACTGCAATCGAATACAACTTTCTAATCTAAATAAAGTAGACCATTATCCTGTGGACTATTATCCTGCTAACAGGAATCAGACCGGTAAAGAACTGAAACCTTCTCTGAGAAACAGACATCAAACTCGTAACCTTAACGCTATGTTATTTTGAATGCGGAAAGCTGACGAAGCATTGTAACCTTCAATAACGAACTAATAAATAATAACATACAGGCGCAATAGTTTATTAACAATGACTTATAAGCACAATAATGAATTAAGAAACAATGACGTGTGAGCACAATAATGAATTAAGAAACAATAACGTGTGAGCACAATAATGAATTAAGAAACAATGACTTATAATCACAATAATGTATTAAGAAACAATGACTTCTAATCACAATAATGAATTAAGAAACAATGACTTCTAATCACAATAATGTATTAAGAAACAATGACTTATAATCACAATAATGAATTAAGAAACAATGACTTTTAATCACAATAATGTATTAAGAAACAATGACTTATAATCACAATAATGTATTAAGAAACAATGACTTATAATCACAATCATGTATTAAGAAAAAATGACTTATAATCACAATAATGAATTAAGAAACAATGACTTTTAATCACAATAATGTATTAAGATCAATGACTTATAATCACAATCATGTATTAAGAAAAAATGACTTCTAATCACAATAATGAATTAAGAAACAATGGCTTATAATCACAATAATGAATTAAGAAACAATGACTTATAATCACAATAATGAATTAAGAAACAATGACTTTTAATCACAATAATGTATTAAGAAACAATGACTTATAATCACAATAATGTATTAAGAAACAATGACTTATAATCACAATCATGTATTAAGAAACAATGACTTATAATCACAATAATGAATTAAGAAACAATGACTTTTAATCACAATAATGTATTAAGAAACAATGACTTATAATCACAATCATGTATTAAGAAACAATGACTTCTAATCACAATAATGAATTAAGAAACAATGGCTTATAATCACAATAATGAATTAAGAAACAATGACTTATAATCACAATCATGTATTAAGAAAAAATGACTTATAATCACAATAATGAATTAAGAAACAATGACTTTTAATCACAATAATGTATTAAGAAACAATGACTTATAATCACAATCATGTATTAAGAAAAAATGACTTATAATCACAATAATGAATTAAGAAACAATGACTTCTAATCACAATAATGAATTAAGAAACAATGACTTATAATCACAATCATGTATTAAGAAACAATGACTTCTAATCACAATAATGAATTAAGAAACAATGGCTTATAATCACAATAATGAATTAAGAAACAATGACTTATAATCACAATCATGTATTAAGAAAAAATGACTTATAATCACAATAATGAATTAAGAAACAATGACTTTTAATCACAATAATGTATTAAGAAACAATGACTTATAATCACAATCATGTATTAAGAAAAAATGACTTATAATCACAATAATGAATTAAGAAACAATGACTTCTAATCACAATAATGAATTAAGAAACAATGACTTATAATCACAATCATGTATTAAGAAACAATGACTTCTAATCACAATAATGAATTAAGAAACAATGGCTTATAATCACAATAATGAATTAAGAAACAATGACTTATAATCACAATCATGTATTAAGAAAAATGACTTATAATCACAATAATGAATTAAGAAACAATGACTTTTAATCACAATAATGTATTAAGAAACAATGACTTATAATCACAATCATGTATTAAGAAAAAATGACTTATAATCACAATAATGAATTAAGAAACAATGACTTCTAATCACAATAATGAATTAAGAAAAAATGACTTATAATCACAATAATGAATTAAGAAACAATGACTTCTAATCACAATAATGAATTAAGAAACAATGACTTATAATCACAATCATGTATTAAGAAACAATGACTTCTAATCACAATAATGAATTAAGAAACAATGGCTTATAATCACAATAATGAATTAAGAAACAATGACTTATAATCACAATCATGTATTAAGAAAAAATGACTTATAATCACAATAATGAATTAAGAAACAATGACTTTTAATCACAATAATGTATTAAGAAACAATGACTTATAATCACAATCATGTATTAAGAAAAAATGACTTATAATCACAATAATGAATTAAGAAACAATGACTTCTAATCACAATAATGAATTAAGAAACAATGACTTATAATCACAATAATGAATTAAGAAACAATGACTTATAATCACAATAATGAATTAAGAAACAATGACTTATAATCACAATAATGAATTAAGAAACAATGACTTATAATCACAATAATGAATTAAGAAACAATGACTTATAATCACAATAATGTATTAAGAAACAATGACTTATAATCACAATAATGAATTAAGAAACAATGACTTATAATCACAATAATGAATTAAGAAACAATGACTTATAATCACAATCATGTATTAAGAAACAATGACTTCTAATCACAATAATGAATTAAGAAACAATGACTTATAATCACAATAATGAATTAAGAAACAATGACTTATAATCACAATCATGTTTAAGAAAAATGACTTATAATCACAATAATGAATTAAGAAACAATGACTTTAATCACAATAATGAATTAAGAAACAATGACTTATAATCACAATCATGTATTAAGAAAAAATGACTTATAATCACAATAATGAATTAAGAAACAATGACTTTAATCACAATAATGTAATAAGAAACAATGACTTATAATCACAATAATGAATTAAGAAACAATGACTTATAATCACAATAATGAATTAGAAAAAATGACTTATAATCACAAAATAATTAAGAAACATGATTCTAATCACCATAATGAATTAAGAAGAAACAATGACTTTACTCACAATCATGTATAAGAACAATGACTTCTAATCACAATAATGAATTAGAAACAATGGCTTATAATCACAATAATGAATTAAGAAACAATGACTTATAATCACAATCATGTATTAAGAAAAATGACTTATCATCACAATAATGAATTAAAGAAACAATGACTTTTAATCAAATAATGTATTAAGCAACAATGACTTATAATTTCACATCTTGTATTAAGAAAAAAAGACTTATATCACACTAATGAATAAGAAACAATGACTTCTAATCACAATAATGAATTAAGACAACATGACTTATAATCCACATAATGAACTTAAGAAACAAGACTTCTAATCAACAACATGTATTAATCAAAAATGATTATAATCACAATAATGAATTAGAAACAATGCTTCTAATCACAATAATGAATTAAGAAACAATGACTTATAATCACAATCATGTATTAAGAAACAATGACTTCTAATCACAATAATGAATTAAGAAACAATGACTTATAATCACAATAATGAATTAAGAAACAATGACTTATAATCACAATCATGTATTAAGATCATCTCCATTACATAAGTTTTATTTCAAGCCCATATAGAATGAACTAATTGAGATCTGATTAAAATTTAACCAGACTTTTAGTCACGAATATGAGACTTTCAGGTTGTGATAAGTCACAACCTATCACATCAGTCGATCAAACTTCCAACACCAGCACCACCTAAGGTTACTCAAAAAACCGACTGTATTTCGACCAAAGATTTTAAAAGCTTTTATTTCGACAACACTCTGCGACTCGACGTACATTGTGTGTACGTCTTATCTTGTCCATAATTATTTAACAGTGTTGTTCCACCAATAAAGTGTAGTGACCGTATTATTGTTTATTTTACCTTTATGACGACAAAAGCAGAATATTTTATCCAGTTTGGACTTCTCCAATGTTGTTGTTCAAACTACAACAGACGATGACTTTTGTATAGCTAACAATAATTACGAAGAAGACGTAAAGAAAACTTGTCGAAATGTTTGTTGTAAATGTCTTATTGTGCTGAATGTGTAAACTTGTTTTTGTCTTTATTAATTGTAAGTGTTTCAGTCTCACGATGCGTAACTCGTCATCAAATGTGCAATGTTTGTTTTCTACTCATGGTGAGATTTTCAGAGCTTTTATACCATGTTTGTACTTCTCAAAACCCGGTTAGCACACAATAAATATCTGTGATGTATTTTTTATGCTATCAGCACTTACCAAAACATTGTAGGTAAAGCCCACCTCACAGTGAAGTGTCACGTGGTCTCCAACCGACTGTGTCAAGTACAGCGTACTGTTTGTTACAGGTGGCGTTTTGGAGTGACCTGAAAAATACAAATAAACCAGTTCAAAAGTTGAAACCATAGCAACAGTTGCTAGTGAAATAACAATCCGTACACCAGTTATTTCTAGTTGTCGTTGTTTGCTTAGAACTGAGTAGCAATGAAGACTTAAGGTGAAACTAAGACACAGAAGAGTCTCGGTAAACTGAATAAAAACTAGAAAGCGAATAACAGCATTTAAAGAAACTGTTTTTTTAGCAAATAGTTCTTACTGCAGGTAAGTGTGAGTTCATTAGCGATGACGAATAAACACGAAGACAGAAACAAATAGTTTCATCAAATCGAAAGAAATTGTATCAAAAATAAAAACAGTGACTTGTAGGATTGGTTTGTTCTGAATTTCGCGCAAAGCTACACGAGGGCTATCTGCGCTAGCCGTCCCTAATTTAGCAGTGTAAGCTTAGAGGGAAGGCAGCTAGTCATTACCACCCATCGCCAACTCTTAGGTAATTCTTTTACCAAGGAATAGTGGAATTGATCCTCACATTCTAGCTTCCCCAGGTTAAAAAGGAGAGCATGTTTGATATGACGGGGATTCGAGCCCGCGCTCCTCGCATTAGGAGTTGAGTGCTTTAACCACCTGACCATGCCGGGCCGCTAAGAAATAATTACTTCTTGTGATTAAAACAAATGGGAATACTCAATAGCTGTGACACTGAAAAAATTTTAAGCATGATTAGAGTAAATTAATCTATGATACAATTTTTGGTTCTTTAAGGCTACACTTTTGTGCACCAACAACATCAAACGTGGGGCGCGCGTGACCCGATGGTGTTATTACTCATTAAGATCTCTACGAACCTGCCTTCAAAGTGAAATACTTTTAAACAGAGTTAGAATAAATTAATCTATAAGACCTTGGGTGTGGTCAAACACATCAATTCAAAAGGTTTGGCCTTCTGAGTCAAAAGCAATAATTAGGTCAAGAGATAACGGAACTATGAACTAAAAGTTTATACTTCAAACTTTAGTTCAAACTCCAAATGTAGGATAAATCTAAGGGTTTAGTCACGTGATGTAAGACAATACCCGAAGTCCAGGTGGCTGTCACTATGTTTTACTGCACAATAAATGGTAAATTATCATTGTGTGTCAAAAACCGGACGGGATGCTAATTAAACAACTCTAAGATTTGTAAGATAACTGTGTCTATAAGGCTTGATTCGCAATCCGAGGGTCGTGGGTTCGAGTCCCCGTCCCACCGAATACGTTCTTCCTTTTGACTGTGGTGGTATTATAATATAACGGTCATCTTTTGGTAAAAGGGTAGCCCAAGAGTTGGCGGTAGGTGTTGATAACTAACTGCCTTCCCTCTTGTCTTTCACAACAAAGTTATGTTCGGCTTGCGTAAATTGCCTTAGTGTGCTTTGGAAATGCAAGAATTGATAATTTGTAGTTAACAGTGACCTGAAGAGAAGAGATACAGCTAGCAACGAGAGTAACTGAAGGTGTGAAAAACAACAACGTCACACAACAATAGTAACTGGAGGTCTGAAAAACAACGACGTCACACAACAATACTAACTAGTGGTCTGAAAAACAACGAAGTAACACAACAATAGTAGCTAGTGGTTTGAAAAACAACAACGTCACACAACAATAGTAACTAGAGGTCTGAAAAACAACGACGTCACACAACAATACTAACTAGAGGTCTGAAAAATAACGACGTCACACAACAATAGTAACTAGAGGTCTGAAAAACAACAACGTCACACAACAATAGTAACTTGTGATCTAAAAAATAACGACGTCACACAACAATAGTAACTAGTGGTCTGAAAAACAACAACGTCACACAACAATAGTAACTAGAGGTCTGAAAACAACGACGTCACACAACAATTATTAAGAGACGTTACAGATAAATGACCACTCACAACAGTTTTAAATTGAAGTTTGAAGGAAAATTATCTTTTTCAAAAGTGATTAGAATTTGTTTCCAAAGTCTGGTCGTCCTAACAATGTTTAAATTAGGCTTACCCAGATAACCAATATAACATCTACTTAGGAATATGAACAGAAACAAGTAATAAGTGTTGTATATTCCAGATAATCAGTCTTCTAAAAGGGGAATCCTTTGGATTTCTTTGTTATCTGTAATCCCAGAAGAAGACGGCGCATTTTGAAATAGAAATTCAAAACTCGGGATCTTATAGGATGTACCAGTTCTCGTGCAGACCACAGACCATATATCCCTTACCTGCAGCCGGCAACACTTTCACTAGCCAGTTTAAAATCGCGTTACCCTGGACTTATGGACTGACACTACAGCAGATAAAAGTCAGTAGTTGAATAAAGGATGTTGCTCGAAATAACTTGAAACATGACACAACAGTGGCGTAGGTAGGGAGGCAAGGGGGAACATCTGTCCCCGAGCGCTGAAAACATTAGCTAAGCCTCTGTGACACAAACCAATCACAAACTCATATCGTGGATGTATGTTTTACGTACATCTATGATGTATTTTTCCTCTCTTCTGCTGGTCTGGTATTATTGTTACTTATGCACGTTAAATGTACGGAATACCACCGTTTAATATGTAACAGTATCAAAGAATTCACGAGTACAGATTACAGACACATAACTCGTGCAGCCCAATTGTTGAACCACGTGCCACGTAATAGCATACATACAACGTAATAACACAGATCTGCGCTGGTTTCACTGTCTTGACGTTCAAAAGTAATCCCTGTTTGCTGAATCTGAAATTACATCAATTATTCTCCATCACGTAGAGATTTCTCAAAACACGTCATGTGTATTTTTACATAAGTGAATCAATCTCATTGAAATCGGGTCACTTTTTGTTATACTTCAACTGCTAACAACAGCTGGTTGTAGATTTCTCAAGACCAGTTTGTTTGTTTTGAATTTTGCACTAATCTACACGATGGCTATCTGCGCTAGCCGTCCCCAATTTAGGAAAAGACCAGAGGGAAGGCAGCTAGTCATTACCACCACCGCCAACTCGAGGGCTACTCTTTTACCAACGAATAGTGAGATTGACCGTCATATTATAACGCCCCCGCGGCTGAAAGGGCGAGCATGTTTGGCGCGACGGAGATGCGCACCCGCGACCCTCAGATTACGAGTCGCACGCCTCAACACGCATGGCCGTGGCGGGCCTTTCTCAAGACCAATCGTGACGTCGGGCTTATTGGATCGTTCTAGAATTTAAGCACAATAATAAAAAAATGTTTACTGTGGTAAACAGAATAATAATTTGAACCAGGGAAGAGTTGTTATTTCTTCCCCAGTTTGTGAAAAATTCTTACGTAAGAGAAAACGACACCGATATATATATATATGTGTGTATTTTTTGAAATCTACGTAGCTGCTTACTCATGGGATATCCGTTGTTAAAACCAAACCAACTTTTATGAAGTTTACATTCGCAGGCCTATATTATCAACAATAGTAGACGAGTGAGTGCAAATGTGTCAGATGTTGTTGGTATTCTGAATGATTTAACATTTTTTGCTGCTTTTCAACTTCATTGTGTACCAACAATCATCGAATATTCATTACTTAAGTTTTCATTTTGTGCCACGTGCATGTTTTATGAAGTTGTAGGTCAGTTTCACTCAATAAATCATGGTTAACATTAATACATCGGCACTTTAAACGAAGTGATCCCTCACTCAGAGTAAAGCCCGGCACGGCCAGGTGGGTTAAGGCGTTCGACTCGTAATCTCAGGGTTGCGGGTTCGAATCCCCGTCGCACCAAACATGCTCGCCCTTTCAGCTGTGGGGCCGTTATTGTCACTGTCAATCTCACTATTCGTTGGTTAAAGAGTAACCCAAAAGTTGGCGGTGGGTGGTGATAACTAACTGCCTTCCCTCTAGTCTTAGACTGATAAATTAGCGAGGGCTAGCGCAGACAGCCCTCGTGGAGCTTTGCACGAAATTCAAAACAAACAAACCCTAATTGTGAACTGGAACAGAATCCTGAGATTTCCCATACAACAGTGTTTCAAGTACTCCAACTGGATAATGAGACGTAACATTTATCCTTACAACACACCTACAGTCCTGAAGAAGGGTTGTCGTGGTTGTTGAGACAACAAATACTTAGATCCACAGTCTGGAATGGTAAGGACCAAGATACGACCATCATCTTTATAACATAACCATTTGACTAAAGTGTGGGGTACTACTACTATCTTATCTTATTTGCAGTAATGATAGTATGATGTCATGGGAAAGTTTTAGATAGTATGATATCATGGGAAGTTTTAGATAGTATGATATCATCGGAAGTTTTAGATAGTATGATATCATCAGATGTTTTAGATAGTATGGTATCATATCAAGATTCAGATAGTATGGTATCATATCAAGATTCAGATAGTATGCTTTCATCGGAAGTTTCAGATACTATGATATCATCAGAAGTTTTAGATAGTATGATATCATCGAAAGCTTTAGATAGTATGATATCATGGGAAAGTTTTAGAATAGTGTGATATCATCAGAAGTTTTAGATAGTATGATTTCATCGAAAATTTTAGATAGTATGATATCACTGGAAAGTTTTAGATACTATGTTATCATCAGAAGGTTTAGATAGTATGATATCATGGGAAGTTTTAGATAGTATGATATCATGGAAAGTTTTAGATAGTATGATATCATCAGATATTTTAGATAGCATGATATCATCAGATGTTTCAGATAGTATGGTATCATATCAAGATTCAGATAGTATGCTTTCATCGGAAGTTTTAAATACTATGATATCATCGGAAGCTTTAGATAGTATGATATCATGGGAAAGTTTTAGATAGTATGATATCATGGGAAGTTTTAGATAGTATGATATCATGGGAAGTTTTAGATAGTATGATATCATCAGATGTTTAAGATAGCATGATATCATCAGATGTTTTAGATAGTATGATATCATCGGAAGCTTTAGATAGTATGATATCATGGGAAAGTTTTAGATAGTGTGATATCATCAGAAGTTTTAGATAGTATGCTTTCATCGCAAATTTTAGATAGTATGATATCACTGGAAAGTTTTAAATACTATGATATCATCAGAAGATTTAGATAGTATGATATCATGGGAAAGTTTTAGATACCATGTTATCATCAGAAGGTTTAGATAGTATGATATCATGGGAAAGTTTCAGATAGTATGATATCATTGGAAGTTTTAGATTGTATGATATCATCAGAAGATTTAGATAGTATGATATCATGGGAAAGTTTTAAATAGTATGATATCATCGGAAAGTTTTAGACAGTATGATATCATCAGAAGGTTTAGATAGTATGATATTATGGGAAAGTTTTAGATGATATGATATCATCAGAAGTTTTGAGAAATGATCAGAAAGCTTCAGAGAAAGTTATATCATTGGAGATTTTGGACAAAGGCGTATCGTCTGAAAGTTCCAAGGAATTATGTATCAGAACGTTTTAGAAAAATTACTTAGTTGTTTTAACGATTTCTACAGGCAACATAAAGCACAATTAGGTTTTAAAAGTGTAAAGTAAAAATGGCTTGGATTATGACAGCTTTGTGATAACATTCGTCTTTGTACTGAGATGATTTAATAAGGATGCAGAACATTTTCCTCAGGAACTTACAAATTGTATTATTTCTTCTTTATTATTAGAGTAAGAGCTTTTTCGTCTTAAAGAAATACATTGTTATTTATTATTAGGGTTAGCATTTCTTCATCTTAAAAATACATTATTTTTTCTTTATAATTAGGGTTAGTGTTTCTTTGTCTTAAGAATTACGTTTTTATTGTTATTATTAGGGTTATTGTTTTTTCATCTTAAAAATACATTATTTCTTCTTTATAATTAGGGTTAATGTTTCTTTGTCTTAAAAATTACGTTTTTGTTGTTATTATTAGGGTTAGTGTTTCTTCATCTTAAAAATACATTATTTCTTCTTTATAATTAGGGTTAATGTTTCTTTGTCTTAAAAATTACGTTTTTGTTGTTATTATTAGGGTTAGTGTTTCTTCGTCTTAAAAATCACGTTTTTGGTCTTAATTTTTAGGGTTTTTGGTTCTTGATATAAGAAATTACATCATTTGTTCTTTGTTATTACGGTTAGTGTTTCTTCGTCTCAAAAATTACTTTTTTGTTTTTTATTATTAGGGTTATTGATCTAAGAAATTACAGCATTTGTTCTTTTTTATTAGGGTTAGTGTTTCTTCATCTTAAAAATACATTATTTCTTCTTTATAATTAGGCTTAGTGTTTCTTCGTCTTAAAAATTACGTTTTTGTTCTTTATTATTCGGGTTATTGGTTCTTGATCTTACAACTGAGATGTTCACAGAAATTTGTATTTAATGTTCCAGGTAATAGAAGAACGAGCAGTCCATGGTGGAACTTTAGTGAAACATTATTTACACCAGCAGTTCATGGTGGAACTTTATTTACAGGCGTTATAACCTCCCAAAGCTCAATTTAAGTTGTTGTTTTTTTGGCACCCAAGGCAGGTAGTTAAACACGTGATGAGTGTAAGTTTGTTTTTTTTTGGAGAGAATGATATAGGAGTTTAAATTTCAAGTTAAAAACGCTTAATCTTTCAGACTGCTCTTTTATCCATCTGTGTGCTTTAGTGATTGTTCTCCGAAAGATAAAACATCGCCGCTAAGTACGCCGTCAGCGCTGCTCTCTCCTCGAGTAAAGACTTCATCGTCACGTTCTGTAGACGAGTTCCGTGGCTGAAGAAAGGAACAGTAAAACACACACAGAAGTGGAATTGCTACTTCAGGCACGCTCTCGGGGGATTCTAAATGTAATCGCTAATATTACGTACAGCCTGGTGCTGTTCTTATGCCAAGGAAAATTGTGAATTGTAAACCACAAGGGTTACTGATGGAAGATCCGGGTTCTTTCGCTAGTTCCTCGTCGCTCGTGCACAGTCGGTACTCCGAACTGTACACCGGCTTTAATTTAAGCTCCAGTTTCTAAACTCACGAGAGAATTGTGAATTATTTGAAGCGGTTTTCCTGACGTTACACTTGATTTAGGGAGGCCGAGGCTTCTAAATGACGAAGGGAGTAACTTCACTTTCCGTCCTAATAGCTCACGTGCGGTGTAAACAGTTTAAGCTACAAGCCAGTTGAACGTGCAGCGGTAAAAACGGAGAGAAAGATGCCGACTTTCTTCTCTCCAACCGGAAAATAACCAGGTGTTGTGACTCATCCACCTTAGCAACGACGTACACGTTACTGTGGCAACCACTTCACGACAGGTGCGTGAAAAAAACAACAACATTAAATAAATATATTCGCATGAATTTATCGTTACAAACTTGGACCAGTTTCTTTTAACCAACCTTCTGATAAAGTTTCACTTCGAATCGAACTATAACTGTGTTTTATATTGTCGATTTAATTGTTTTTCGGCAGTATCTTAACCGAGCACTTGAAGTGCATTCTTTTGTGGAATCACATATTAAAGCTTTGTGAGACAAGTAAACCAGTTGTTTTGGAAACTTGTTATGTTTCGTTACTTCCCCGGATGTAGATTCATGGTGAGCTAAGATGATAATGAAGTCGCGTCTATTGATAAAAATAGTGAACACGTGCCCAAAACGTAATATAACGAGCTCTACGGGCGGAATGGATAAAATATTTTTTTTTTTACTTGTCACTAGATTCATAATGATAAGCGGGGGAACCATCCTAACCAGAGCTAACGCAAACAACGACTCGCGTTTACGACGCTAGCTAGGGTCACGAGAAATCGAAGGACATCACTTCAAACAATTAATTGACGTTCGATTTAAATTCCCAAGTCTATCAGGGTTAACCTGGGTAAAGGCTGCTATTCCACATCAATGACTTAAACATGTGATTTGTGTTTCATTGAACAAATCTATGTACTCTCAGTTTAGTCTGGATATATATATATATATATAAATAGACTAGTGATGTAGGACATTAGTACTGTGTGTGCTAAGATACCTGTTGGGAATTGGTGAAAAACAAAAGACATCGAACAAATTAACGACGTAAAAAACCTACACTGCACGCTACGACAACGTATACAGTTCAGACAACAACACCTTAAATAAATTAAGCGACCAAATAAGTTAAGCCTTCTTCGATAAGTTCGTCTACAGTCAAGCACGAAGCTATATAAAGTGTCTTCTGTGCCTATCACGGGGATCGAAACCCGTTTCTTTTAACATTATCATTCCTCATATTCCAGGATGTGCCATTATTAGTGGAGGCGTTGCACGATAGGACAACTTATATAAACATAATCATTCATAAAATATTTCACGAAAATTAGCAGCAATACTCTCGTGACGAATTAAGAATATTCCAGAATGCTACAACTCGTGATGACGAGAAGCCCACTTGAAGTACCAATGTATCTCAAGACGACTGATACGACTATTAAAACTTTTATTGCAATAAAGCAGAGAACAACGTTCCGACCTTCTTAGGTCAAGTTAATCTGATTATGACGTAAGAAGGTCGAAACGTCGTATATCTACTATATTTTAATAAAAGTTTAAATACCCATACCAGAACGAACGCTACTGTGTAGGAACAGACAAGCAAAAGGCGTTAAACCAATTGAATGTGGAGCTTGGAGCTATTCTGGCGTTAAACCAATTGAATTTGGAGCTTGGAGCTATTCTCTTAACGCTTTTACTTGCAGTTGGTTTCGATATATGGACTATATCCGAAGTAAAAAATAAAATAAATTATAGATGGGCGAAATGTGTTCTGTAAAAGAAAAACAAAACAAACTGGTAGACAAAATAAGAAATTGATAAAAAAAAATGTTGTTTGGAATTTATGAAAGCAGTGGTAGCGGCTGAAATAGAATTTGTCCCAAAAATATTCCATAGGAAAAGTTGGGACGCTGCAACTAATCCTCAGGTATTCATTTATGATCACAAAACGTTTTCAGAAGGTCAGAGAAAGTTGTTGGTCTGAAGTTGTTCAGGTTGTCGCTGGCAACCCCACAAAACAAACAAACATCCTATGTCAACATCAGACCCCACGATATAAGGACTTAATGTTTTGAATGTATTCAGGTCATTTCTCCCAACCCTAAATAACTAAATATAAACTCTGTGTCGATACCAGACATCACGACGTTTTGTTTCCTGGCCAGATAGACATATGGAGTTTGTAAATTTTCTTTGTTTGTTTTGAAATTCGCACAAAGCTACTCGAGGGCTATCTGTGCTAGCATTTTTTTACTGTGTATATTTCAGAGCATGACTGCCCAAAAGACTGTTTGTACCGTGTCCACTTAAGTGGTCGGATCCAAAATTTTAGCGCCATAAATTTCCAAGTTTGTCATTAGTTTGGTTTGAATTTCGCGCAAAGCTGCACGAGGGCTGTCTGCACTAGCCGTATCTAATTTAGCAGTGTAAGACTAGAGGGAAGGCAGCTAGTCATCACCACCCACCGCCAACTCTTGGGCTACTCTTTTACCAACGAAAAGTGGGATTGACCGTCACATTATAACGCCCACACGGCTGGGAGGGCGAGCATGTTTGGCGCGACTAGGATGCGAACCCGCGACCCTTAGATTACGAGCGCATGCCTTAACGCGCTCGGCCATGCCAGGCAAAGACTTTGTAACTATAAACATATTAACAAAGTAGTTATTTAAACATCTTACAACCATCGTTCGTACACAATAATTAATTTATTCAGCTCCACTATAAATAATTCGTGATTAATTGTTCAGATTTCTTATTTGAGGCGATAATTTTTGGATCATTAAATCGATTTTCAGACTGTAATACCAAAACAATTCAGTATCTGTCTGTCCAGGTCGTACGAGGATTACAACGTTTTATCATATGGCACCGAATATATAACTTCACATCGGTTCTTGTTCATAAATTTCGTAAAGTGGCCAACTTTAGACTGTTTTCGTTCATAAATTGTACAGAAATAGTTTGTTTGGACATATTTCTACATCTGTAAGTAATGAACGTGCCACTTGCCCGCGAGCGTGCTGTTAAAATGGCATGTTTCCCACGATCTGTTTACTAAACTGTCCTTCAGAAATGATACCGTTTTCACGTCTAACCTTCGCTCAGCAAGTGTTAATATTGGATTCCACGCTTGGGTAATGTTTAACTAACAAGCCTGTTTCGGCGTTGAACCGAATGTCGTCCAGTTCTTGGTCTGTTTCCGCTTGATGCTCACAAGCAAGGTTTCTACCTTTTCTGAACATCTTTTAGAGTTAAGGACAATATAAAAACCCATTATCGAGACGAAGCTTTAATGTGAAATTAGAAGAAATTGTAATGAATGCCTGAGGTAAATCGAAATAACATTTCTTTCCTCTCGTCCACGATCGAGCGATTGAGATCCTTAGGTAGCGAGTCGTGGTTCGTTCCAGGTGGATCGAGAAGTTTATAGAATAAAACTATATTCTTGGATAATTTCATGGATAAATTGATCCAGAGAAGTCCATTAATATTTCAATCTTTTGTTCTCTCTCTCTCTGAACAAAACAGTGAAGGTTTAGGCTGCTCCGTTTAACAGGAAACTTAAACCATCAAGTTATTACTGTCGTGATGGAACCGAGCATTTAACTAGAATATTATAAATTGTCTTTTCACGCTTCGCCAATCACCATGAACAAAATTTTAAATCTTTCAAACAAAGTGCGTAATTGAAAACGAGAAAAGAAAACAAAACGAACCTTAAGAAATACAATCTTTTTCTGTGGTCTGACAATAAACGAGTGCATATCAACTGGAGACCTAATGTACTTATCTGTTTCTAGTTCAGCCCAAAGCTACTCAATGGATTATCCGCCACGGGTATCTAAGCCCAATTTCTAGCGATATATGTTCGCAAACGTACCGCTGTGCCAATGAGAGACAGTTCTTTTACCGATGAACAGTGGGATTTATATTACTTTTATAAGCTCTAACCCTCATATTCCGAGTTGAGCGCCCTAGCCATCTGGTGTAGAGTACTTATCATAACTGCGTGTAATAACGCTCTTTAATTTGTCTACAACAACCTACCGTGTTGCTATCAACACATCATAACCTTGTCGCTACGGTTAGTGTTAGATTTGTTCCCACTAGAACTTCTGGCCGACAGAAATACTGCAGATTAAAAATAATCAATAGATTTAAAGCTTCGCTAAATTGTTGTCTGATCCATCTTTCAGTTTTCGTCAGTTCTAAAAAAAAACTTTTATAAATTTAAATGGCATTTCGTTCATGAATTTTCTGTTCAAAATTTTGAAATGTGAAAGTTGAAAGTCTGGACACGTCGAAATGCATTTCGTAAAGAATGTTTTTGAAATCAATGTTTGAAACAAACAAAAGTTCACTTCGTACGGAAATTTTTATTTGAAACATCAAAAAGTACCGTGAATATTTTCCATTCAAAGTTTAAAACACTAGAGGGCGCTTCATTAAAACATCGTATTTTCAAACTTTAAAGCACTTTTTTTATAAGTCAAGTTGCTTATGTAGAACACATGTGTTCAACGTGGTATGAGTCAGATTGTTTGTATTGAACGAATGTTGTGTTGAATATTATATCACCGAAATGAAACAAATAAAATTCAAACAAATATTAAATTTCCAAACTTATATCTCGGAAAACGTGGAAATAAGATGTTAAATTAGAAATATATTGAAATAACAGTGAAGAAAACCCAACATATGTATGTTTGTTTATAGTCAAGCAAAAGCTACACAATTGTTTACCTCTCCTGTATCGTCTTCGGATATCGAACCCCTATTTTTAACGTTATAAGCATTTGTGCATACCCTTGGGCTACTGGGAAAGTGACGCCTATTTATCTTTGGTTTATTTGTTTATTAGATCCAAACATCCTTCGCTATCTGCTGTGTTCCTCAAGGGGAATCAAACCCGGATTTATTGAATTTTGTTTCTCGATGGGGTGGTGGTAATCTTAAGGATTTACCACGCTGAAACCCGTGGATCGATTCCCCGCAGTGGTCAGAACGGACAGCCCAAATATGAGTTTACTCTGAAACAAACGAATAACACTGTGCAACACAAATTTTGTTCCTGGATAGTACGTGTTGTTTATTAATTACTTATGTTGTAAAAGTACAGAAAATGACCATTATTCCCTTCAAACTTTGCTTTTGTGACCTGGATAATGAAATTTAGAAATTAACCTATTTTCTGTGTAAAAATGGACAAACTTGTACATTTTAATTTACATAATGTCTGAATAAAACAACATATGAATCAAGATTTACATGTATTTATACTAAAGCTACACAACCTGATGATGACCGAAGAAGGTCAAAACGTTGTTCTCTCCTCTATGTAAAATATATTCTCAACCCAAACGAGCCGTTTTTACATATATGTTTCTCTAGAAGTGGGTTTTCTCGACATCACTGACATATTAGCCCCCAAATATAGTATCCCATCATGTTTTCGATATACGCTTCCAGGTTACAAAAACGAAGTTTGAAGAGAAAAATAGGTCTTTTCCCTTTACTTTAGGCATAAACAATTGCGAAATAACATTTGCTGTCCAGGCACAAGGATGTATGTATGTTTTTTATAGCAAAGCCACATGGGGCTATCTGCTCAACCCACCGTGGGGAATTGAACCCCTGATTTTAGCATTGGAAATCCGGAGACATACCGCTGTACTAGCGAGGGGCAGGACCAAGGAAAAGTGAAAACTTTCTTAGATAGTGTTACAGAATATATATTTAAATATAACGTAAGATTAAAACCAACTGTTAAACCAACTTGTCATTATAATTTTAACTTCAATTTCAATTATTTTTCCATAATTATTAACATAAAATAAGAAACATGAACGGCACACACTCATTTCTGTTTTATATGAAATATTCAACGTGAGACGATATGTGTTCATCACGAAACATATCTTACATTCAATCATATCCTATTGTCTATATTTTACCAATCTATTCATAACTAATGAAACCTGATTATCTGTATCTCATATGTTCCAGTTTGTTTAAATCTCATGCAGCCGAGCTATCATAAAACAAGCATATTTATATCTCATGAAACAGATCTATTTATATCTGATAAAACCGGTTTGTTTCTTTATATTTCATGAACCACGTTCCTTTATGTGTTATAGAACTTGTTTATTTATACCTGTTAAAAGTGGTTTATTTTTGTCCCACAGTCAGAAGTACCAAGCTCCATCTGACACCCCTGAAATCAAATTTAACCATCCAAGTTTAATTTGTAGAAGCAGTAAAGAGCAAACTCAAGATGCTAGATGGATTAGAGGATGTGGAGGAACAAGAAGCTACAAAACTACAGACACAATACAACCTGTTCAAAGAAATAAGTAAAAATGGATGGCAGATGATGTTTTGGATCTAATGGACCAAAGAGGAGGTTAATGGAATGATAAGGAAGAACATAACCAACTAATTAGAGAAATACCAGAAAAATTCAGGCAATCAAAGAAAACGTTGTTGTTAAGTGACATTTGTAAAGAAATAGAAGACCTTTCTAGTCCACAAACAAAAGAAGTGTGCAGAAGAGTTGACCAAGTATTGGAAGAATGATGTGTTCATCCTTTTAACATAGCAAGGAGACGTCATCACAGAAAAGGGATGAGATCTTGGAGAGAGATGATCGGAATATATCAAATAACCTTATGATGAAGAAAGAATGGAAAACTTTGTCTCCAGGAACAGTTTGAAGCCTTTCCTGATTTAAAATAATACGTAAGAAATGCAATAAAGAAACTGGAAGCTGGAAAAGTCCCTGGACAAGGCAACATTGCAATCAAAATGACTGGAGTACTAGATGAGTCTGGTATTGATGAGGATACGAGATTTCCTTTCAGTAGCATCTTTGGAACATGCAACATTCCAATAGACTCATCAGAATCAATACACACAGCATTACTAAAGCATATAGGTGTAACTGGACGTGAAATACACTGAAAATAAATGTTGAGTCAACTGACAAAAATATTATTTAGAATAGTTACGATGAGTCCAAGAAAGATAATCGAAGTAACAATATGGATTTGTTGAAGGTTAGTGCGAAGGAAAAGTAACTTATGTCCTAAGGACCATCAAAGAACGTGTGTTCGGAGTACTGCTAGGTTTGTATCTTGGTTTCTATACAAAGTAATTTGGAACGTGAAATCATGATGAGAATTTTTGAAAATATAAATTTGGGTGATGACCAAAAACTGGGAACAAAAAGCAGCCATCAGAAAGAGAGATCAGTCTCAGAAGATAAAAATATGATGTGTGTGTTACCTACTTATATCTTCTTCATCTTGGGACAGACAGAAGACATACCAAATATAAATACTGGAGGTAACAATATAAACAGTATTATATATCCTGATATAACAATGTCAATATAAACAGTATCAGATGTACTGATGTTCCAATGTCAATATAAACAGTATCAGATGTACTGATGTTCCAATGTCAATATAAACAGTATCAGATGTACTGATGTTCCAATGTCAATATAAACAGTATCAGATGTACTGATGTTCCAATGTTAACATAAACAGTATCAGATGTACTGATGTTCCAATGTCAATATAAACAGTATCAGATGTACTGATGTTCCAGTGTCAATATAAACAGTATCAGATGTACTGATGTTCCAATGTCAATATAAACAGTCTCAGATGTACCGATGCTACAATGTCAATATAAACAGTATCAGATGTACTGATGTTCCAATGTTAACATAAACAGTATCAGATGTACTGATGTTCCAATGTCAATATAAACAGTATCAGATGTACTGATGTTCCAGTGTCAATATAAACAGTATCAGATGTACTGATGTTCCAATGTCAATATAAACAGTCTCAGATGTACCGATGCTACAATGTCAATATAAACAGTATCAGACGTACTGATGCCACAATGTCAAAAAACAGTATCAGATGTACTGATGCCACAATGTCAATATAAACAGTATCAGATGTACTGATGCCACAATGTCAATATAAACAGTATCAGATGTCTGATGCCACAATGTCAAAAAACAGTATCAGATGTACTGATGCCACAATGTCAATATAAACAGTATCAGATGTACTGATGCCACAATGTCAATATAAACAGTATCAGATGTACTGATGCCACAATGTCAATATAAACAGTATCAGATGTACTGATGCCACAATGTCAATATAAACAGTATCAGATGTACTGATGCCACAATGTCAATATAAACAGTATCAGATGTACTGATGTTCCAATGTCAATATAAACAGTATCAGATGTACTGATGCCACAATGTCAATATAAACAATATCAGATGTACTGATGTTCCAATGTCAATATAAACAATATCAGATGTACTGATGTTCCAATGTCAATATAAACACTATCAGATGTACTGATGCCACAATGTCAATATAAAAATATCAGATGTACTGGTGACACTGTGTTAATGTAAACAGTACCAGTTGTGACACTGTGTTATTGTAAACAATACCAGTTGTGATGCAGTGTTATTATAAAGAGTGCCAGTAATGATACTGTGTTAATTTAGACAATACCAGTGGTAACACTGTGATAGTTTAGACAGTACCAGTGGTGATACTGTGTTAATGTAAACAGTACCAGTGGTGATACTGTGTTAATGTAAACAGTACCAGTGGTGATACTGTGTTAATGTAAACAGTACCAGTGGTGATACTGTGTTAATGTAAACAGTACCAGTGGTAATACTGTGTTAATGTAAACAGTACCAGTAACGATACTGTGTTAATGTAAACAGTACCAGTGGTAATACTGTGTTAACAGCAAGAATGAAAAAATATCTTCAGTCTTTACTTGACATCGTAAATAAAGAAATACTGTACTCAATCTAAACACCAACAAAGACAAACAGAAACTATTGTTATGTCAGAAACAGAAACCAGTTTATTATTAAACCAGAACCCTCTTAATCAAATATACAGGTTCAAATACTTAGGGACACAGATTACACAAGAATGAGGTGAAGAGTAGAACTTAACAGGCTAAGAAAACATTTATAAAGATGAACAATATATTGACTAACGGCTAGAGGAAACAAAAGGACTTCGAATCAATCTTGATGTATCGTAGACAGTAAGCAAACAAATGAAGAAATCACTTAATACAGCCAAAATATGGTTCCTGCGTGAAATTATCAGAGCCTCCTACAAAGACCGGAAAACAAATGAACTTTTACGACAAACAGAAACAAAAACCTTTGATAACAAAAGTGCCATAAAAAACAAAAGACAAGCACGTGATGAAGAGAAACAACCGCGAAATTTGTGGAGAACAGAAGTTGAGGTTGACAGCGATAGAATATAATGGTTTTTTTTAACAATTTGGGTACACAGAGAGATAGGTGTTGACTGATGTAATAGGAAGTGTCTGGGACCGAGAAAGATGGAGGGACATCACGTCCATGGCACTTGATGGTGGTTTACATCTCATGATCCAGGTTTTGTTGTTCGCAATATAATGTTTATTTCTCATAAAATGAGTAATCTAAGGAAAACAGAGAAACAAGAGCATATGCTACTACTGGAATTCGAACCCCAAGTCTTCAGAAACCGGCTTCTTTTCCCTAGATACATCTCTGCTTCGATTTTGGTTTTAAAATCTGTATAGTGGAAACATCAGTAGAAGTATGGTCCAGTACCACTTGGAACATCAGTAGAAGTGTGGTTCAGTACCACTTGGAACATCAGTAAAAGTGTGGTTCAGTACCACTTGGAACATCACTAGAAGTATGGTCCAGTACCACCTGGAACATCATTAGAAGTGTGGTCCAGTACCACTTGGAACATCAGTAAAAGTGTGGTTCAGTACCACTTGGAACATCACTAGAAGTATGGTCCAGTACCACTTGGAACATCAGTAGAAATGTGGTCCAGTAACACTTGGAACATCAGTAGAAGTGTGGTCCAGTAACACTTGGAACATCGGTAAAGATGTGGTCCAGTACCACTTGGAACATCAGTAGAAGTATGGTTCAGTACCATTTGGAACATCACTAGAAGTATGGTCCAGTACCACCTGGAACATCAGTAGAAGTATGGTTCAGTACCATTTGGAACATCAGTAGAAGTGTGGTCCAGTACCACTTGGAACATCAGTAGAAGTGTGGTCCAGTACCACTTGGAACATCATTAGAAGTTAGGTCCAGTACCACTTGGAACATCAGTAGAAGTGTGGTTCAGTAGCACCTGGAACATCAGTAGAAGTGTGGTTCAGTAGCACCTGGAACATCAGTAGAAGTGTGGTCCAGTACCACCTTGAACATCAGTAGAAGTGTGGTCCAGTATCACCTTGAACATCAGTAGAAGTGTGGTTCAGTTCCAATTTGAACATAAGTAGAAGTGTGGTTCAGTATCACCTTTAACATCAGTAGAAGTGTGGTTCAGTATTACCTTGAACATCAGTAGAAGTGTGGTTCAGTACCACTTGGAACATCAGTAGAAGTGTGGTTCAGTAGCACCTGGAACATCAGTAGAAGTGTGGTTCAGTATCACTTGGAACATCAGTAGAAGTGTGGTTCAGTACCACTTGGAACATCAGTAGAAGTGTGGTTCAGTAGCACCTGGAACATCAGTAGAAGTGTGGTTCAGTAGCACCTGGAACATCAGTAGTGTGGTTCAGTATCACTTGGAACATCAGTAGAAGTGTGGTTCAGTACCACTTGGAACATCAGTAGAAGTGTGGTTCAGTAGCACCTGGAACATCAGTAGAAGTGTGGTTCAGTAACACTTGGAACATCAGTAGAAGTGTGGTTCAGTATCACTTGGAACATCAGTAGAAGTGTGGTTCAGTAGCACCTGGAACATCAGTAGAAGTGTGGTTCAGTATCACTTGGAACATCAGTAGAAGTGTGGTTCAGTATCACCTTTAACATCAGTAGAAGTGTGGTTCAGTATTACCTTGAACATCAGTAGAAGTGTGGTTCAGTACCACTTGGAACATCAGTAGAAGTGTGGTTCAGTAGCACCTGGAACATCAGTAGAAGTGTGGTTCAGTATCACTTGGAACATCAGTAGAAGTGTGGTTCAGTACCACTTGGAACATCAGTAGAAGTGTGGTTCAGTAGCACCTGGAACATCAGTAGAAGTGTGGTTCAGTAGCACCTGGAACATCAGTAGAAGTGTGGTTCAGTATCACTTGGAACATCAGTAGAAGTGTGGTTCAGTACCACTTGGAACATCAGTAGAAGTGTGGTTCAGTAGCACCTGGAACATCAGTAGAAGTGTGGTTCAGTAACACTTGGAACATCAGTAGAAGTGTGGTTCAGTATCACTTGGAACATCAATAGAAGTGTGGTTCAGTAGCACCTGGAACATCAGTAGAAGTGTGGTCCAGTAGCACCTGGAACATCAGTAGAAGTGTGGTTCAGTACCACTTGGAACATCAGTAGAAGTGTGGTTCAGTATCACTTGGAACATCAGTAGAAGTGTGGTTCAGTACCACTTGGAACATCAGTAGAAATGGGGTCCAGTACCACCTGGAACATCAGTAGAAGTATGCTACAGTACCACGTGGTGTTCTGCATGTGAACCACTCTTTAATTAAACCTTTCAATCACCGCAGGCTTATATTTATTGTTACTCTGAACGTGCGAGAATTGATACCCCGAGCAGTACGTGCTGGTCACCCGCTAAGAACGGTAAACAAAATTCTCGTGAAATCATTTTGCACCAAAGCACGAGTTCAGTTTTATTGGCTGTTGCTGGCATAAATTATGTCCAAACCAGTGTTTGTTTGCTTGCTCATAACGAGTTGCACTGCTATATAATACGGTTGTCTTAATATATCTCATTTCTTTATTATCTTACCACTGACGAATCACAACAGAGGTCCCTCATATACTCAACACGTGATACAGAAATGAAATAAACACGTTATTGTGGGGATTAACGTCACCCTGAGCTTTCATGACCTCACTAAGATTAATAATAATAGAAAAAACAAAAAGCCGAATTCGTCATCGAGACGACTCCAAGAGATTCCAAGCACGAAACAGACGCGTATGTCCTTCATAACATGACCTTTTACCTTCAAGTCCTGAAACCGGTGAAGCCTTAAAGCACAATAATAAGATACGTTGGGATAATACCTTTATTTGTAATATTATATATTCCAACAAATTTTTACCTGGTATTAATATCCAATACCCCAATAGTATTCGAAATCAAGATAAATATCTAATACAACACTAGTACTTTAACTCGTACATTATATTAAATATATAAATTTAATGACACGATGTTTTGAAGTAATACTTTTATAACAATAAATCTTCAGTGGAATCTCTACAGAAAGTTTGTGGTATCCATTTTACACTGTGATTACACAAATACACACACGCTATAGAATATTCGCAGTTATAGGCTTCAATGCCATCCGTTTGCTCCCCAGCTATATCACAACAACAATGTTATTCAGTAACAAATATTTGATTGATTAATTAATTGGTAAACTTTCCGGATCATTTAGCTGCTGAATTTTCGAAGTAACCGATCGGACTACTGACTAGGTAGTGTTAATAGCCTTTAGGTAATTCACTGGCGAGAGTCTATTAAAAATAGTGAATAAAATGCGTTTTCTAATTAATTTTCGTGACAGAATTGTGAGAGTCGAGATATTCAAACAAGATATTCCAAGACTCCAACAATATATTCCAAGACTCCAACAAGAGTTTCCAAGACTCCAACAAGAGATTCCAAGACTCCAACAAGGGATTCCAAGACTCCAACAAGATATTCCAAGACTCCAACAAGAGTTTCCAAGACTCCAACAAGAGATTCCAAGACTCCAACCAGAGATTCCAAGACTCCAACAAGAGATTCCAAGACTCCAATGAGGGATTCCAAAACTCCAACCAGAGATTCGAATACTCCAGCCAGAAAAGCTCTTTCTTCGTTTGTAACTTTTTCATTTCTTGTTTAGACAATGCTTGAAACAAATAAATAAATGAACATTTAACAAAAGAGAGAGAGACACATAAACAACCAAATAAAAATGAAGTGAGAAACAGACAAACTTCGAGAAATTTTTATTAAAGAATAGCTTTTTAAGTTTCAAATATTTTCTTCGTTGTGCGTTTTCTTCTATAACTTTCAGGATCTCGGCGTGTTTTGTTCTTCAAATATCAACACACTGGAGAAAAGCACTTCTGTTGTGTGAGCCAGCCTATAACTATTTCAACCTTGAATATACATCACAGCATGGAAAACTCTCCCAGTTTGTCCGTGAAGAAGAAAGATTCACCTTTCGAAAGAGCATAGGTTACAAGGTTTTTATTTCATTTTTATCAAGATCTACGTGATTTTAGAAAATCGTGAATAGAAAACATAGGTTCACACATAAAATATTTTACAGAACATGGAACTTTTATTTATGAGTGGAGAGCACTTAGGCCTGGCATGGCCGAGCGCGTTAAGACGTGCACTCGTAATCCGAGGGTCGCGCTAAACGTGCTCGCCCTCTCAGCCGTGGGGGTGTATAATGTGACGGTCAATCCCACTATTCGTTGGTAAAAGAGTAGCCCAATAGTTGGCGGTGGGTGGTGATGACTAGCTGCCTTCCCTCTAGTCTTACACTGCTAAATTAGGGACGGCTAGCACAGATAGCCCTCGAGTAGCTTTGTGCGAAATTCCAAAAAACAAACAAACAAACAAACAGGAGAGTGCTTTGAAATATAACAACCACGAAACAACCGCGCGACACACACACAAAACATCACCCAAGCTCCCACAAGTTTAAAGAACTGACGGGAACACAACACGAAATGTGTAATTTTTTGTCCATAAAAATGAACTAAACTTCAATTAATGCCATAACTTACGTCATAACAGTTTCATTAATTTAACGATTAGGACCTCCAGTGACAAAATGGTGTGTCCGCGGACTTATGGTGTTAGAAAACGGGTTTCGATACTTGTGGTGAGTAGAGCGCAGATAATCCTTCGTATAGTTTTGTGCTAAACAAAACGATTAGAGTTGTAGGTTGGCTTTTTGGTAGAGCTCTGGATTTTGGAGCTTACGAGCTGGGATGGAATTCTTGGGATACTGTAAAACAATTTAAACTATAGAAATATTATAAGAGTAACAGTCAATCCCTTAGTGTGTTACGTAGGTGGAGGAATATTGTTGTCTTTTATTTCATAATTAGGGACATCATAGGGGACAAATACAAAATACAAATTTAATCTCAAACCAGGAGGGAATAGTTTTTGTTTAGGCTCGGCATGACCAGGATTAGCTAAAGCTTCCGATTTATAATTTGAGGGTCGCAGGTTCGAATCCCCGTCGCAACAAACATGGTCGTCCTTTCAGTCGTGGGGGCGTTAAACTGTTACGATCAATCCCACTGTTCATTGGTAAAAGACTAGCCCAAGAGTTGGCGGTGGATGGTGATGACTAGCTGTCTTCCCTCTAGTCTTACACTGCTAAATTAGGGACAGCCAACGTAGACAGCCCTCGAGTAGCTTTGCGCGAAATTCAAAAACAAATATTTTTATTCAAAGAAAACTACTTAGTTGGATATTTCTAAATTCCAACTGATATATTTTAATTGGTAAAATGAAGGCATTTCCAACAGCAGATGGAGCTGCGAAAAGTGATTTGAAGTGATAAGATGACTGAAATATGTCAGAGCATCACGAGCCTGAGAACCAAACACAAGAACCAGGAACTGTTTAAAACCATATTAGTAGGTATGGTACAGCAAGTCGAGTACAATATTATGTCGATAGCTGCTTTAAAAGTGTTTCTGTATATTTATCCCACTGCTTACTATCGTGATGCTTTGATCTTCCCAACCAAATCACAGGTAAAACCATTTGTATGCATTTGAAAGCGATAGATAAAAAGGTAATAACAGAAGCAGAAAAGGTTGGCAATTGCTTACTTAATGATGCTGAGAACTATATATACCGAACTTACTACAGTAAAACTTAGTACTGGCTGGTTAACCTTAGTACTAGCTGATAAACCTTAGTACCGGCTGTTAAACCTTAGTACCAGCTGATAAACCTTAGTACCGGCTGTTAAACCTTAGTACCAGCTGATAAACCTTAGTACCCGGCTGGTTTAAAAACCTTAGTACCATTCGTTAACCTTAGTACCCGGCTGACACCTTAGTACCAGCTGATAAACCTTAGTACCGGCTGTTAAACCTTAGTACTAGCTGGTTAACCTTAGTACCGGCTGGTAAACCTTAGTACCAGCTGATAAACCTTAGTACCAGCTGGTTAACCTTAGTACCGGCTGGTAAACCTTAGTACCAGCATGTTAACCTTAGTACCAGCTCGTTAACCTTAGTACTAGCTGGTTAACCTTAGTACTAGCTGATAAACCTTAGTACCGGCTGTTAAACCTTAGTACCAGCTGATAAACCTTAGTACCGGCTGTTAGACCTTAGTACCAGCTGGTTAACCTTAGTACCAGCTGATAAACCTTAGTACCGGCTGTTAAACCTTAGTACCAGCTGGTTAACCTTAGTACCTGCTGGTAAACCTTAGTACTAGCTGGTTAACCTTAGTACCTGCTGGTAAACCTTAGTACCTGCTGGTAAACCTTAGTACTAGCTGGTTAACCTTAGTACTAGCTGATAAACCTTAGTACCGGCTGTTAAACCTTAGTACCGGCTGGTAAACCTTAGTACCAGCTGGTTAACCTTAGTACCGGCTGGTAAACCTTAGTACTAGCTGGTTAACCTTAGTACTAGCTGATAAACCTTAGTACCGGCTGTTAAACCTTAGTACC
Organism: Carcinoscorpius rotundicauda; assembly: GCA_011833715.1. Classification (NCBI taxonomy): domain Eukaryota; kingdom Metazoa; phylum Arthropoda; class Merostomata; order Xiphosura; family Limulidae; genus Carcinoscorpius; species Carcinoscorpius rotundicauda. Next base: position 2,744,054 of record CM022404.1, on the reverse strand, counting down.
AGCTGGTTAACCTTAGTACCAGCTGGTTAACCTTAGTACCTGCTGGTAAACCTTAGTACCTGCTGGTAAACCTTAGTACTAGCTGGTTAACCTTAGTACTAGCTGATAAACCTTAGTACCGGCTGTTAAACCTTAGTACCGGCTGGTAAACCTTAGTACCAGCTGGTTAACCTTAGTACCGGCTGGTAAACCTTAGTACTAGCTGGTTAACCTTAGTACTAGCTGATAAACCTTAGTACCGGCTGTTAAACCTTAGTACCGGCTGGTAAACCTTAGTACCAGCTGGTTAACCTTAGTACCGGCTGGTAAACCTTAGTACCAGCATGTTAACCTTAGTACCAGCTCGTTAACCTTAGTACTAGCTGGTAAACCTTAGTATCAGCTAGTAAACCTTAGTACCGGCTGGTAAACCTTAGTACCAGCTGGTTAACCTTAGTACCAGCTGGTAAACCTTAGTATCAGCTGGTAAGCCTTAGTACCAGTACATTTAAATATTGATCAGTTAACAAACAATAAATTGCCTCGAAAAGATGGGTCTAACATCAGCCTCTTACTTTTGAACTTATTTTTAATATTCAATAAACTGTAATGTAAAGACGCCCTCTGGCTCCTGAGAGACGTGTTAATAATTCGATATTTATTGTACTATTTTTGTAACGATTTTCATCAGAATATATTAACCAAGTATTAAGTTATAGTGTAGATCACGTCTGTTTTCTCCACCAATGTTTATGTTTGCATGTACTTCTGTTTCTTGTTAAGCCTGGCGCTAAACAAAAGACTATCTGCGCTATTCCCACCGCAGGCATCGAAACCTGATTGTTAGAGTTATAATCCATCCTTGTTGAACAACAGGGAGTGTAAGCAGCTGTAAAAACAGTAGATGGTAAAATTCTCCTCTATTTACACTTAAATTGCTCGCTCATGATTGGTTATGCAGAATTAGGAAGTTACCCAATCAGCTTTTTACAGTAACCTACCAAAATGTTCCTTCGGGGAACGTGGAACAAATCAATCACACACACCTACACACACAAAATTCAACTTACTAAAGGTTTGCACGAACTTCAAGAGCTAAGTTTCTGTGGCTACTATTGGCTGTTGGTATTATCTGAACAAGGATATGCAAATATTACAGCCTCGAGTTCGGGAAGGCTGTTTCATATGTAACAAACCTTTAACGCATTCACGTTATGTGCAAAACGCTTTATTGGAAGACAAGAAGCTTAAAGTATCACCAACTCTTATGATCGTATTCTGTATAATTAACACCTTAAACGCACGAAGAATACCAAACCAGAAAATATCATGATATGGGAAACGTGTTTAATTAAATACGGTTTTCTCTTCAACAACAACAAATATATGTATTTGTTAGAATTGTTGTATCCACTGAGTAATAACAAAAACAACAATAGTTGTTGAAGTAGATGCGTTGCTCAGAAAACCGTTGGTTCTGGATTCCCAAAGGCAAAAATAAGACCTCTGGAAGTAGATATAAAAAAACAAAGATACATCTATTTGCTTTCCTACCTGGAATATTAAACAAATATACTATGTTCACATAATACAAGTTCCGTTTCACACACAATGAAATTCTTTACGACAATGGATACTAATCAGAGCTGTTATTTGTGTTTCACTAAAGGAAAGTGTTTCTGTTTATTTTATATATATTTGTTAAAATAACCAATACACTACAGCAGAAAGTGGCCAAACACTGTGTATATAGAGAAATTCATCAAATACACCTATAGCATAGAGTAAATATCATACTGGGATATCAATGTCTTCTAATTCAGAACAAATTCAAACTTCTTACAGAATCCGATTACAGCACCATCTAAAAAGCTCAAAAGTTATTTATTTTTCAAAATTTATTAAATTTGTTATTTTCACATGAAGAAACATCGATTAATAAGAATTAACTTTGTTTATTCCTTTTTCTTTCATACAATTTAACAAACACCTCAGCTAACATCAGGGAAAATGTTAAATAACACTGAACAACATTGTAAGCATGGCAACAACCTTACCTAACAACTAAACGAATGTTATATAATTGTAACAAACACTGTAGAAATGGCAAAAACTGTACGAAGCCGACGAAAGAATACCAAATAACACTAAAAAACAACACAGTAGCCATGGAAATTACCTTACCTAACCACCGGGTAAACCTTAAATAACACTAACAAAATTTGTAGCCGTGGCAACAACCTTACCTGACCACCAGGAGAATGTAAATTAACAAACCCTTTAGTAGTCATAAACACAACCTTACCTAACCATGAGGAGAATGTTAAATAACACTAACAAACCTTGTAGCCATGGCAACAACCTTACCCAACCACCAAGAGAATCTTAAATAGCACTAACAAACACTGTAGCCAAGGCAACAACTTTACCTAAACTACCAGAAGAATTTTAAATAAAACTGAGAAACATTGTAACCATGGCAACAGCATTATCTAAACACCAAGAGAATATTAATTAACACTAACAAACACTGTAGCCATGGAAACAACCTTACGTAGTCACCAGGAGAGTGATAAATATCAATAAAAAACCCTGTAGTTACCATGGAAACAATGTTGCCTAACCATAAGAAGAATATTAAATAACACTAACAAACACTGTAGCCTTGGCAACAACCCTATTTAACCACAGACAGAATGTTAAATAACACAAAAAACAGCCATAGCAACAGCCTTACCTAACCAGGAGAATCTTAAATAACAATAACGAACAATGTAACCATGGCAACAACCTTATTTAACTACCAGAAGAATTTTAAATGACACTAAAAAACACCGTAGTCACGACAACAACCTTACCTGACCACCAGGATGATGTTAAATAATACTAAAAATTATGTATTAACCATTGGAACTACCTCACCAAACCAACACTAAAAAATCCTGTAACAGCCATAGCAACAACTTTACCTAACCACCAGAAGAATCTTAAAAAACATTAACAAACACTGTAGCCATGGAAACAATCTTACCTATTCACCGGGAGGATGGTAAATAACATTAAAAACAATGTAGTAGCAATGGAAATCACATTACCTCACCACCAGGAGAATCTTAAATAACACTAACGAACAATGTAACCATGGCAACAACCTTATTTAACTACCAGGAGAATCTTAAATAACACTAAAATACACCGTAGCCATGACAACAACCTTATCTAACCACCAGTAGAATGTTAAATAACACTAACAAACCCTGTATCCATAGCAACAAACTTGTAATTGTGGCATTAAACTTCGCTACCTAAATTAGGCTCTCAGAGCTATTTTTTTGGTAGAATGCTGCCGTAATGACTTTAGTTTAAAACAAAAATTGTCTTCACTCAAAAAATAATGTTATTAAAGGACTCAAAACGTTACAAAAATTGTAACTCAATGATTAAGTGTAACGTAAGGAATTGTATTAACTAAATGCTGATCTCAGCTGGAAACCCATTCTAAGTACTGATGTCAGTAGAAACCAATTCTTTGTACTGAAGTCGGCTTGAAACACATTCTAAGTACTGATGTCAGTCAGAAACCCATTCTAAGCACTGATCTCACCTTGAAACCTATTAAGAGTACTGATGTGACCCAGAATCCATGTAGAACTCCAGACATTTAAACCAGGGGTTATGAACTTTATATAATAATTTAGACAAGGAGAACAATTATACATGTACGATGCTTTCTATAGCCAAAAGCTGAACTGTCGATTATAATACGTTCGACTTTTATTCAACAATATAATGTATTATAATTCTTTCATATAAGATCAAATATTGTACAAATAGTACAATAACTGTGGTTTGCTGGGACTTCTACATATTGCTAGTTTCCTCCTTCTATAAATACCAGTTATGTTGTACCAATTGTAACAAGAGTCATTGTTCTTCACATTTCATCACTTGAACCACTACAAAACAAGGTTGTGAGAAAGCTCGCGCCACAAACTAACTGATACACTCTTAACGTTTCTCATATCGCTGGGCACATTAATAAACATCTCAACAAGCGTTAATCCCATCACCAATATCAAGTGTATCTGAGAAACAACAACATAAGTTATGAGGATGAAATACATACTGTGAATAGGAGAATTTTGTGATACTCAACAAGATAGATAAACACATATGTATCATGTTATACTGTTCCATACGTATGTACTACCAGCTGTCACTAATAGTTAACTGTCTTTAAAACACACATATGTATCATGTTATACTGTTCCATACGTATGTACTACCAGCTGTCACTAATAGTTAACTGTCTTTAAAACACACATATGTATCATGTTATACTGTTCCATATGTATGTATTATTAATTGTTAGTATAAACACACATATGTATCATGTTATACTATTCCATATGTCAGTATTATTAATTGTTATTATAAACACACATATGTGTCATGTTATACTATTCCATATGTCAGTATTATTAATTGTTAGTATAAACACACATATGTATCATGTTATACTATTCCATATGTATGTATTATTAATTGTTATTACAAATATACATGCCGGGTCGATTCTGAACTGTGAGTCTAGGTAAAAGCAACTAATCACCGCCCTTAACCGGGAACCAATAGTGCAATCTCACGGGCAATCTTATAGCAGCCCCCGAAGTGCGGAGCGCGATTTCTTCGTTTTTACTTTAGAGATAACGAGACGCGAACATTGAATTACAGTAACACACAAATGGAAAACAAAACTAACGTTTTGTTGAAAATAAATGAAATAACTGCTTCAAAGTATTTCTTTCAAACCTGGTGTCAGAGTTCTGGTTCTTACATCAGATTTTCTCATAAAATTTTTGATAAAACTTCTATGTTTTATGTGCGTAACATGAACACAATATTAGATAAGGCAGTTCGAATGAAATTGGCATAAATTACTCTCCTTTGGATATTTACATTCAAATCAAATTTAAATAAATGTACTTTTTCAGCTGTCTGTCTCTGTAACAAAAACTTAATAACAAACACACAAATAATTGTTTTAACGGGCAAGAAATGGGATTTTCTACTTCTTAGGATACGTTCGAGCCTGTATATTGAAAACACTGAAATGACTGATACAAACAAAATTGCTTTTTTGATGAGATTGGGACCAAATACAAACGGTTTTTAGACAGCAATTAACTTATATACTGGTGTTATCTGTCTGTATACTGAATATCTAAATATATCAAACTTCTGTGCTCAGTAATTTTGCCTTTCTCCAAAGAGAGTTCTTGCGTTATTGGAGCTAATTTTTGGTTCAGTTTAGATTTTTTTTTTTGTATCCAAAGAACGAATGTCATTTTCCTATTACTGTTCTGCAAGGACAAGGATTGTCTAACCGTATTTTACTTACCTTAAGGAACACCTGTACCAACTGATTGTAAAGTTTCAAAGTTTATTTGTATTGTGTCTCATATTTCCCTTACATCTACCTTTTTAAAGTTTATCTGTGTTGTGTCTCATATTTCCCTTATATCTACCTATTTATTTAAACTCGAATCAAAGAATGTTCCAATAGTTTACTTGCAATTCGTCGTTAAATTTACTCATGAATTATTGTTTTAAAAAATTACGATTATTCAGGCTTATCTTTTCAAAAATTACAGCTTTCGTATTTGAGCCTTTCGCAACTCATGGTCAGTTTATTAAATCTTTCAGTCACGGCTAATTCAACAAACCTTTAAGGCATGGTCAAGCCTTCAAAACGTTTTGTGAAGGCCAATTCAACAAACCTTTAGGGCATGGTCAAGCCTCCAAAACGTTTGTGACGGCTAATTCAACAAATTTTTAAGGCATGGTCAAGCCTCCAAGACGTTTACTCATGGTCAAGCCACAAACCCTTAAGTCATGGTTACTAAATTAAATTTGTAAATCGTGCTGGTCAAGCCTCCTAGCCTTTAAGCCATGGTCAAGCCTCCAGATATCGAAGCCATAGAGTTCCAGACCCGCATTCCAGTTCAGTGGTTAACAAGTAGCTAAGGTCTACCAGCTCATATGCTGTTCTATGAACCTTCACAGGCCCCTAAGCTAGTAAATAGATTTATTGGTTTTTCAAGTGAATTAAGTGATTGATACCAAGTACCTGTGACTTCAACCAATAACTGTACATGCACGTGAAAGACGGTATAATTCAGTTATAGTTATAGCGGTGGAGACAAACAGGAAATCGTTTGAAGTGAAGGAAATCAGACATCTGGTCAGATAAACATTATTCACTTTCATCCAAACAAATGATAAAACTGTAGTTTTCTAAAAATGAGATGGCGAGTTTGATTTCTGTTACCAAACACACTCGGCCTTTCAGCCTTAGGATCTTTGTAACATGACTGTCAATCCCACTGTTCGTTAGGAAAGAGCAATCCGAAAGTAATCTGTGGATAGTGATGACTAGCTGCCTCGTCACTGGTCTTTCTCTGCTAAATTAGGAACGACTAGTGTAGTATACCTTTAGCGCGTATGTTTACAAGTGACATAAGAGGGTATAATGTAGCAATAGCAATAAAATATTATATCTTTATTAGTGATATTTACGAAATTACGGAGTTCACAAAAGTACAAGATATATAAACAGCTGTCTTATCTGCAAAAAATCGCTGGTCGTGACGAGTTTTATTTTACCGGATATTCGAAATTCAAAACATGACTACGTTATAAACTTCGTCCGGAATAAATACGCATAATCAACAATTATCTGTCCTTTAACTTTCTTTCTGAGTCGATGGTAGTTTGATAGTTATGGAGCTTGGGCCGTGGAACCGAAGATCCATGGTTTGAGACTCTCACTGCGCCAGCTACATCCTTTTGGGTCGCGGGTGCGATATAAGGAAGAATATTAAATCCGACTATTTAATCAGAATTGAAGGTAACTGTTGTCGACTAGATGGGCGTGTGTAACTGTGACACAGAACTCTGAAACAAATACGTTTATTCATGTGAAACTATTTCATCAGGCTTATTTTCCGATACAAACACTTACCTTAAGGTTTGATAAGAATTACTAGTGAGAGCCTTACTTGCGTAAGACTATTTACATATGTTATTGTTCTAACGTCAGAGACAATGTATTTGCGAACCAAAGCGCCACAGGTAACATGTTTAGCGCCAATGTGTTTAGTTCACAGCAAATCCCGAACCATTTGCATATAAAACGCGTTGCTGGAGGTACGCGTAACAGTCATTTTCACTACGACTGGTTGAATGGTAACAGACAACAAAGATAACGTACTGGTTGTTCTTTTAATAATATAAGATAATCCGGAATGAGACAGAACGTTCACCAAACTTGTTGAGCACCAGAAAACTAAAATACAGTTCTCATCAAATGAAATTGACAACACAATACTCTCGTTGTTTGGTTAAAATCTTCACCTTACGTTTTCCAACTCGTTGACTTTTGTTATCAAAGGCCTAACAAAAACAACGTGGGAGAGCCGAGAGAAAGATAAACACCTGGTAATCCCCTGTTTAATATAAACAAAAGAAACAGAAGCACCTGGTATTCCAGTGTTTAATGTAAACAAAAGAAACATAAACACCTGGTATTCCAGTGTTTAATGTAAAGAAAAGTAACATAAACACCTGGTATTCCAGTGTTTAATGTAAAGAAAAGAAACATAAACACCTGGTATTCCAGTGTTTAATGAATATTTGTGTCAGTTTATTAAGGGGCCACTCTGAGAAGTGACACGAATACAGAATCAGTAGTTGTTTGCTATACCAACCTATGAGATGCAACAAGCTATTCATACACACACCATAAAAGGAAGATGAAGCCCTTTCTAAATAAAGTTTCCGCGCGCACCCACCGTCATATATATATATATATGTGTGTGTGTGTGTGTATACTACAAAAGAACGCCAACATTACGTGTTACTGATTCAGTAAAACCTACAAGTAATGCCATTACATAATATTTAAACAATAGACTGGATGTAATGCTTGAATCTTACTCGAACATTATTTAAAAGTTGCAGTTAAAAGAATTTCGTGAGCTGAGCAGAGACGTTTTGAAATCAAGTTTTACTACTTTATAAACTTTCCCTGTTAAGCATCAACCACTAGGGGTTAAAACAAGAGGTTATATTAGTTTACCTGCGAAGAAATATCTCGGAGAATTAAAATTTATGGCTCACTTTCTCTCCACGAGTGTAGAAACTCTGGTGTTTTAGAAAGTAGATATCACAAGCCGAGCTGATTTGGTACGCTCGTTGTGGAACATCTAATAAATTATGGAGCAGGGCGAACATTCAATATTAACTCTATTTCTGACTACGTGCCCTTGTAGTGGTTAGGAGAGGGGGGGCGTATCTAAAGCATCAACAGTAACGACATAATTCGTTCAAACGTAATTGTAACAGTTGCTACGAGTCGTGGCACGGACATCAAAATTATCTTCTCGACGGGTGTAGCATGTAAGTTAGAAAATGGTTGTCATGTACGCGCTGCTACGTTCTATTCTGGCGGGAAAAAGAAGCTCGTGCCGGTGGCTAGACCTTTTTCTTAGCAGAAACGGGAAGATTACCTGTCTGCTCTCACTCTGAACATAAAAGCCACGCGATTATTTACCAAATTAACCGTAATAAAACCCCGCAACTAAATACGGAGGTAGTTTCCCCCCGAGAAACAAAGTAATCTCAAACCCCCTCTTCCTTCCGGTGGTACTAAGTTGAACGTTTTTATTATTATTATTAGCTTTTTTTGACGAAACTCTGGCAGGATTTCGTCTTCGTGATGCTGGTTAGCTTGAGAATGTGTTTAATGAAGCAAGCTGGTTCCTAGACTGAGAGATATCTCTTATTAACGTTTGGTTAATATTTAAAACCAACTCTCAAGTGTTAGGAAATATATTTTAACAACTATGGAATTTCAAATGCTTCATTATATATGTTTATATGTAAACTTTTAACAGACCAAACTCTCTCTGGATTCCACAACACAGTGGTTCTCATTCGAAGCGAAATTGATTATATGTAATAAATCAAACAAAGCGTTCGTATAAGGAAGTACAAATACACTTGAGTAAATTATATTTTGATGGAAAATTATTCATTTTATAAAAGTATTTGTTTTGAAAACATACCATTTGTAGCGTAAGGCAAACTAAAATGGCTGTTTTCTTTCAGCCTTTGTGTCTATAAAATGGCCAATATTTGCAGAAACTGTGTTTCCTATGGTACATTCTAAACTTATTTAATATTTGTCCACTTCAACTTGAAACTGTAAAAGTTACTAAACCTATGAAATGTTAGCTCATATCACTAAACATCTGTGTTTATCTGGTTTAATTAATTAATTTTTGAAGACCTTCAACAATAAATAACTGTACTCTGTATATCGATCGACAAAAACTGCGCTCTATATTTATAATTTACCAATTTTTTTTGTTTTGGAATTTCGCACAAAGCTACGCGAGGGCTATCTGTGCTAGCCGTCCCTAATTTTGGAGTGTAAGACTAGAGGGAAGGCAGCTAGTCATCACCACCCACCGCCAACTCTTGGGCTACTCTTTTACCAACGAATAGTGGGATTGACCGTCACATTATACACCCCCACGGCTGGGAGGGCGAGCATGTTTAGCGCGACGCGGGCGCGAACCCGCGACCCTCGGATTACGAATGCACGCCCTAACGCGCTCGGCCATGCCAGGCCTTTATAATTTACCAATAACTACACTTCGCCTATGAATTATCAATAAATACACACTCGATAGAAATTCCTAATCACTTCATTTATTTGATAACCCAGGCATTTAAAGTTGGTTTCTGGTGATCTAGGGTTTACGTACAGCGCTTTACTGACTTCAATTGTTATTTATTAAAGTTTTATCCAACTTCAAATTAATGGATATCATTTGTTAAATGTAATATAAACTGATGTCTTTGTTGGATTAGACATCTGACTTTATCCTATTAATTACACAGAATTACTGAGTTTGTGTAATCGTATAATACATACAAACATTATAGCGAGTTTGGAACCAATGAGAGTTTACCAGTTAACTTCATTCGAGAATGCCGAATCGAAGTTTGACACCACACCTTGTCGAAGCTTCACAATAACGAAGAGACGGCAATCACACGTGTTATAAACTTACATCAACAAGACCTTAATCAAACGTATTCAACTAATTCCAAATTATTTCGATAAACTTTATGCGGTTGGTGAGAGAACAGACAGTTTAAGTTCAGTTCTCCTTAGAAGACGAACCAACGGGAGCTAAATTATTTACACAACCGAGGAAGGAACCCTTTGTCGTAATTTTCTCTTCGGTAACAATTTACAAAACCAGATCCGAAAGTGACCGGGAGTTAATCTAATTTCTCACGAATTATCTCGTTCAGACTCTCGCTGGATTAATGAGCGCGTGAACAGAACTGCACGAGCCATTGAATAGTTCTCGGTCAAAAGTGTGTCTTATGAAGTGTTTGGAGTAATTCGTCTAAGTGCCTTGATTTTAAGATTGCGTGTAATTTAGGCTGGGTATAGTTTGATTTTCTTACGTTTAGCATGCGATGCTACACTTCTGTGTGTTATATTTAATTACGACTCAAAAAAAATGTTCCGAGGTTGAAATAACTATTTCTTTTTTTATTAGAAAAATGCCACAATATTTTCCGGTTTCAATTATATTTTTTTTTTCTCGATTTAAGTAAGAAACTTTATTTCAACACAACGTACACGATGCTTAACACGTCCAGTTTCGGTTTTTGTTTCACAGTTTTTAATCATGACTTTACAAAGAGAATTTGAAAAGACTGTACACAGTTTGAGTTGATATGGAAGATGCAACAATACAACACTAACCATTTATCACCGTTACCTAAATCAACATCAGTCATTCTTTAACCATTTAAAGCATTAATTGTCATATACATACGTTACAATTCTTCAAGCGAGGCTCTGACTTTTTAATACTTTCGAATGAATATGTTTCTCAGCATTTAGCTAATCATTAACTGATAATCAGATTTGTGGTTGTTGACAGGACTGTGGTGTTCGATGTAGCTGTTTTGTTACTCAAGATATGTTACATCTCGTGCGTGGCTGGCCCCGAAACAAGTGACCAGCTACTGACTCGATCAATTGATTTACTTAGAGTGGAAAGTTCAGTCTAGCTAGATTTATGTATGTGTGAAAGATGAACTGAGGGCTCAAATGATCCATATCATTTAGTGTTACTGAGCTGATCTAATATCTTATTAGGTTAACAAGAAAGTCCTCTTTCAGACAAGTGTTCTGGTTTCACAAATAAATTTGAAACTTCAGACAAGTGTTCTGGTTTCACAGCTAAATCTGTGATTTCAGACAAGTGTTCTGGTTTCACAACTAAATCTGTAACTTCAGACAAGTGTTCTGGTTTCACAATTAAATCTGAAATTTCAGACAAGTGTTCTGGTTTCACAACTAAATCTGTAACTTCAGACAAGTGTTCCGGTTTCACAACTAAATCTGTAACTTCAGACAAGTGTTCCGGTTTCACAACTAAATCTGTAACTTCAGACAAGTGTTCCGGTTTCACAACTAAATCTTTAACTTCAGACAAGTGTTCTGGTTTCACAACTAAATCTGTAATTTCATACAAGTGTTCTGGTTTCACAGCTAAATATGTAACTTCAGACAAGTGTTCTAGTTTCACAAGTAAATCTGTAATTTCATACAAGTGTTCGGGTTTCACAACTAAATCTTTTACTTCAGACAAGCGTTCTGGTTTCACAGCTAAATCTATAATTTCAGACAAGTGTTCCGGTTTCACAACTAAATCTGTTACTTCAGACAAGCGTTCTGGTTTCACAACTAAATCTGTAATTTCATACAAAAGTTCTGGTTTCACAGCTAAATCTATAATTTCAGACAAGTGTTCCGGTTTCACAACTAAATCTGGAACTTCAGACAAGTGTTCTTATTTCACAGCTAAATCTGTTTCTTCAGACAAATGTTCCGGTTTCACAGCTAAATCTGTAACTTCAGACAAGTGTTCTGGTTTCACAGCTAAATCTGTAACTTCAGACAAGTGTTCTGGTTTCACAACTAGATCTGTAACTTCATACAAGTGTTCTGGTTTCACAACTCAATCTGTAATTTCTAACAAGTGTTCTGGTTTCACAACTAAATCTGTAATTTCATACAAGTGTTCTGGTTTCACAGCTAAATATGTAACTTCAGACAAGTGTTCTGGTTTCACAGCTAAATCTGTAACTTCAGACAAGTGTTCTGGTTTCACAGCTAAATCTGTAACTTCAGACAAGAGTTCTGGTTTCACAACTAAATCTGTAACTTCAGACAAGCGTTCTGGTTTCACAGCTAAATCTGTGATTTCAGACAAGTGTTCCGGTTTCACAACTAAATCTGTTACTTCAGACAAGCGTTCTGGTTTCACAACTAAATCTGTAATTTCATACAAAAGTTCTGGTTTCACAGCTAAATCTATAATTTCAGACAAGTGTTCCGGTTTCACAACTAAATCTGTTACTTCAGACAAGCGTTCTGGTTTCACAACTAAATCTGTAATTTCATACAAAAGTTCTGGTTTCACAGCTAAATCTATAATTTCAGACAATTGTTCCGGTTTCACAACTAAATCTGGAACTTCAGACAAGTGTTCTGGTTTCACAGCTAAATCTGTGATTTCAGACAAGTGTTCTGGTTTCAGTCCTAAATCTGTAACTTCAGACAAGTGTTCCGGTTTCACAACTAAAATTGTAATTTCAAACAAATGTTCTTATTTCACAGCTAAATCTGTAACCTCAGACAAGTTTTCTGGTTTCACAACTAAATCTGTAATTTCAAACAAGTGTTCTGGTTTCACAGCTAAATCTGTAACTTTAGACAAGCGTTCTGGTTTCACAACTAAATCTTTAACTTCACACAAAAGTTCTGGTTTCACAACTAAATCTGTGATTTCAGACAAGTGTTCTGGTTTCACAACTAATTCTGTAACTTCAGACAAGTGTTCCGGTTTCACAAATAAATCTGTAATTTCAGACAAGTGTTCTGGTTTCACAACTAAATCTTTTACTTCAGACAAGTGTTCTGGTTTCACAGCTAAATCTGTAACTTCAGACAAGTGTTCTGGTTTCACAACTAAATCTGTGATTTCAGACAAGTGTTCTGGTTTCACAACTAATTCTGTAACTTCAGACAAGTGTTTTGGTTTCACAACTAATTCTGTAACTTCAGACAAGTGTTATGGTTTCACAACTAAATCTGTAATTTCATACAAGTGTTCTGGTTTCACAACTAAATCTGTAATTTCAGACAAGTGTTCTGGTTTCACAACTAAATCTGTAATTTCTAACAAGTGTTCTGGTTTCACAACTAAATCTGTAACTTCAGACAATTGTTCCGGTTTCACAAATAAATCTGTAACTTCAGACAAGTGTTCTGGTTTCACAACCAAATCTTTAACTTCAGACAAGTGTTCTGGTTTCACAGCTAAATCTGTAAATTCAGACAAGTGTTCTGGTTTCACAGCTAAATCTGTGATTTCAGACAAGTGTTCTGGTTTCACAACTAAATCTGTAAATTCAGACAAGTGTTCCGGTTTCATAACTAAATTTGTAATTTCAAACAAATGTTCTTATTTTACAACTAAATCTGTAACTTCAGACAAGTTTTCTGGTTTCACAACTAAATCTGTAATTTCAGACAAGTGTTCCGGTTTCACAACTAGATCTGTAACTTCAGACAAGCGTTCTGGTTTCAAAACTCAATCTGTAATTTCAGACAAGTGTTTTGGTTTCACAACTAAATCTGTAACTTCAGAGAAGTGTTCTGGTTTCACAAACGAAGTCTGCCTCTATTCTATTAAATCTCAAGGAGAACATTTACGTTAATCTTGAAAATTCGTGGTTGCAGATTCAGTTCTGATCTCTGGTTATCAGCAGTATGTTCATCCATCCTCAAATTTCCCGCGTGTTTTGTGATAAACTAATAATAAAATCCTATTATTAGTAGGAGTAAAACAGGGTTACCATTTATCCTTTAACTACCCCTATCAGCGTTATATTTGACTTTTAACTAATATATTTTCAAGACAGGCCGGAAGTGAAATAAGTAGCTAGATCGTCGTTTCTATTAAACATTTTTATTACGGCTGTAGTGATACTCAAAATGGTGTTAACCGTGCCAAGCACAATGTCTGAACAATGAGTAAAAATGTCATATGGCACACGTCTTCATTTATTGCAAAGTTTTATTTTCATGTATTAATACAATAGGTGTCAACTTCCCACGAGGTTTATTTCAACAATCTTGTCCAGATGTTCCGGGTAATAACCACAACAGATGTACCGTAATCGTATTTAAAGCTGGTCTCCACCAAGTGGCCTTGCTCTACTGAGTAATAGAAGTACTCACACAAGTAAAAGATAAGAAGAGATTATAACGAACAGATCATATTGGAGAAGTGGTCACGTGTTTGTTTATATTAGGATAACGGAGTGTATGTACGGCTTCAACAAACAAAGGAAGATTTCCTTCTTATAATCATATTTGTTTGTTTTTGTTACTACTGGCGACCCCTTCAATTTAACACCTCGTTTTTATATTTAGAATTACTTTATTCATAGTGTAGTCTTCTCTGTTTGATTTCTATTATTTTATTTGTGATTTAAAGTCAGACATATGAAATGGTCGGATAATTCGTACTGATATCTCATCAGAGCCAGGTACATCGGAACTAAAAACCAGCTTACTAATAAGTATGGCCAATTAAATATTCTAAATATAGCAGGATGACCCCATCATCATTTATTTAACAAGCAGTGCAGCAAATTTGTTCTAATAAAGTATATAATGGCAATAAATTAAAATTAATAAAATACAGTACTGGTAACAAGAGTAAATAATACATTACTGGTAACGAGAATAAATAATACAGTACTGGAAACGAGGACAAATAATACAGTACTGGTAACGAGAATAAATATTATAGTAGTGGTAACGAGAATAAATAATACAGTACTGGTAACGAGAATAAATAAAACAGCACTGGTAACGAGGACAAATAATACAGTACTGGTAACGAGAATAAATATTATAGTAGTGGTAACGAGAATAAATAATACAGTACTGGTAACGAGAATAAATAAAACAGCACTGGTAACGAGAATAAATATTATAGTAGTGGTAACGAGAATAAATAATGCAGCACTGGTAACGGGAATAAATAATACAGTACTGGTAACGAGAACAAATAATACAGTACTGGTAACGAGAATAAATAAAACAGCACTGGTAACGAGAATAAATATTATAGTAGTGGTAACGAGAATAAATAATGCAGTACTGTTAACGAGAATAAATATTATAGTAGTGGTAACGAGAATAAATAATGCAGCACTGGTAACGAGAATAAATAATACAGTACTGGTAACGAGAATAAATAAAACAGCAGTGGTAACGAGAATAAATAATGCAGCACTGGTAACGAGAATAAATAATACAGCACTGGTAACCTGAATAAATAATGCAGCACTGGTAACGGGAATAAATATTATAGTAGTGGTAACTGGAATAAATAATACAACACTGGTAACGAGAATAAATAATACAGCGCTGGTAACGAGAATAAATAATACAATACTGGTAACGAGAATAAATTTTAAGAAAGACTACAATAGATCTTACACAGAAAAAAGACGACAAACAATTTATTATATATATATATTTTATGTACATTGAAGATGTTAACTAATACTGATAACAAGAGTGGGATTAAAACAAAATATACAGTGCAAGTTACTTGCAGAAAGTATGAAAACTATTTGGTTGTTTGTTGTAAGTAATCGAACAATTAAAATCTGTGTAGATTTGAAAGGGTTGGTAGCGAGTTTGGAGTATTTAAAATTATTTTTGTAAAAATGCTATTATGTCGTTCTAATGTGACAACCAAATGTCTGCCTCAGCTCACACGGTAGTTAAACCGAACGAAGAAATGTCCTCAGTATTAGTCTCACCAATGTCAGAATGTGTCAGTATTAGTCTAATTAGTGTCAGTAATAGTCTCACCAATGTCAGAATGTGTCAGTATTAGTCTCACCAATGTCAGAATGTGTCAGTGTTAGTCTCATTAATGTCAGAATGTGTCAGTATCAGTCTCACCAATGTCAGAATGTGTCAGTATTAGTCTCACCAATGTCAGAATGTGTGTTGTCGACCGCACCCAACAAGAAAGGGTTCACTTTGCATCAAGACTGGGATATTTGGACTCAAACTATTCTTGCTGTGTCCTAAAAGTCTTGTCAGAATAAAATACTAATAATGACACATGATCTCAACAACGAAAAGTTAAAACGAAGACGAAATGGAATTCGAACATGACACTTTGTTTGTGAGGTAAGCGTTGTTAACCAATCAAGCAGGTTTCTTTTATTTGTTTATTGAATCGCTAGAGGGCTATCTATGATAATTGTCTCTGACTTTGAAGTAGACGACTGAAGGGATTAATCAAGGCTACTCGCCGCCAACTCTCGGGCTACTCTTTACCAACGAAAAGCGGGACTGGCCGCGCGTTATAACGATGCTACAGCTGAAAAGTCGAGCTTGTTTGTTGAGAGAATACAAACCCGGGGCTTCCTCACTACAATTCGATTGTTTTAACCCCAGGTTACACAATGTCTACAACAAATAAACCGCAATTACTGCACCAGATGATTCGTAATGTCTGCATCAAATGACAGGCTATGTCTACATCATATAATAGCCCATAATACGTAATGTCTGCATCAAATGACAGGCTATGTCTACATCATATAATAGCCCATAATACGTAATGTCTGCATCAAATGACAGGCTATGTCTACATCATATAATAGCCCATAATACGTAATGTCTGCATCAAATGACAGGCTATGTCTACATCATATAATAGCCTATAATACGCAATGTCTGCATCAAATTATTTGCAATGTCTACATCAAATGAAGGAAGACTGAGCGTGAGTGAAACTCTTGGTTTTTAAATGTTGATTCTCAACAAATTTGATGTTTCCATTTGTTTTGTTTCTGTCTTTCTTAATATGTGTTGATATATGCTGTCACGAACACACTAAACATACTTTTCTAGGTAAATATAATAAGGCATACTCTCAAATGTACAGTAAAATTATAGTGTTCCAAGAACGTGAAGATTATATTGTATACTAAAGCAAACTTTTTACACTAAGCAAAAATACACTTTTGTAAATAAATGTTAATGCATTGTTTTAAATACAATGTCTCAAATGTACTAAAAGAGTAAGGAAAGATAACATAAGTTTTCAATGTCCACACAACACAGTCAACTGGATGTGACATTCACAACATGTAACAGTACGTTCTGGTAATTAATTCCAGTAATGTTGGTATAAAATAAAGACAACACATGTGAACAGATAAATCAAATCTTTAATCACAGACATTTGTTGTGATTAACACAAAACTAACCAGTTTTTGTTGTAACTTCTTGCTGGTTACCAGTGTGGGCTGGACGCGCTTTCGAACAATTTCTGAACAAAACAAGTACAGAAAGAATAATGTTATCATTTGAAGACCTAGAACATTTAAACCTAAACAATGGGCTACCCGTGCTGTGCCCACCAGGGATATCGAAACCAATTTATAGGAGTATATTCCACAGACATACCTTTGAGATATGAATGAGGGAGATATGTGCAATAAGTACATGTAACTTATCTCGTGCTATGTTATATTTACCACGTTCGGTAATTGGTGGATTCACATATCTAACTTCTATAACGCCCCACCCCCTGGCGCAGTGACTCACATCGCTGGAAACCGAATTTTGGTCTCGTGTTGGACAAAGCAGAGACAACCCGTTGTGTAGCTTAACCACAAACAAAACACAAACTTTTACAACGCTTAGAAAGAACGTATTTCTTGAATTTAATTATAAGTGTTCCATCAAGGCCCGAGGGAGAACAGAGATTCGGTCCTCACGCGACATTTGTTTTAGATATGTTTTCAACTTTAACGTGTTTTAACATGATACTATATTTACTGTGTCTCGGATACAAAACTTGCCAAAATAAAAGTTAAATTTAACTGCAATGTTATTTGTTTTAATTAATTATTTTAAAAGTGTTATTTGAAGCCACGACTTCAGAACTTGTATTCTCAAGACGGCTGGCGTGGGTATTAAAACTTTAAATACAATACAGAACAACAAATACAGTTGTCAACAAAGAGAGTTTGGAAGTTTGCAAGGAGAGTTAGAAACTCTCTCTTATTAATCTGCAGATGACCTGAGAAGGTCGAAACGTTTTTCTGTACTTTACTTTAATTAAAGCTGTAATACTCACACCAGCCGTCTTGAGAATACATTTTTACTTCAAGTGGGTTTTTCGTCAACACGAATTCCTTTAGAACTAGGTGTTACTATTTTCAAGGCGTAGCGAACGGGAACACTTTCAAAAGCGTTTGTTGCAATGAAAATAAATTTTATTTAAAAAAAATATCACATCTTCTTTTCTTATTATTACAAACACACACCAAAGGAAAACACCGAAACGTTCGACTGGATTGAATACAGAAAAATATATATTCATGTTTCCGAAAAGCGTGTAGGTCTAACGAGTGCTTTCGCCTCAACTAAATCGATTCGTAAATGTGTGCATAAGAATACAGTTGTGAAGCATTTCTTTTGTTTGTTTGTTTTTAAATTTCGCACAAAGCTACTCGAGGGCTACTTACACTAGTCGTCCCTAATTTAGCAGTGTAAGACCAGAGAGAAGGCAGCTAGTCATCACCACGCACCGCCAACTCTTGGGCTGCTTTTTTACCAACGAATAGGGGCATTGACCGTCACATTATACGCCCTCACGGCTGGGAGGGAGAGCATGTTTAGCGAGACGTGGGCGCGAACCCGCGACCCTCAGATTATGAGCGCATGCCTTAACGCGCTCGGCCATGCCAGGCCCGTGGAGCATTTCTATGGCTCCTTATCATAAATAAATACACCTAAACATATACATATAAATATGTATATATATATATATATACACATATATTATCGGTTGTAATTACTTATTTCATAAAGTTCAGCTGTTGTCCAGAGTATTACCTCCGAACAGTAAGTTGGCACAATTATAAATTTTATGAGGATATAAAACTAAATGGCCTAATTTGAATATCGTATTCTGTATATTCTAAATCTAAATGATGGGTCGTCGTGGTATTTGGCGTTGGTTTGTTTTCGGGTTGTTGTTTTTTTTTACTTCAGGGAAATGAAGCTTATTTAGAGGGTTGCATATTATAATACGATACATTAAACTGTTTTTATCTAATCAGTCGTTATTGAAGAAAACGTCTCTATGAGGAGAGAAAAGCACTTTATTTACATAAATAAAATTAAACACAAAAAAAGATTCACATAATTTCTCGAGTAAAAGCACGCGCTCAGTTGGAAGAATTATCTTTAAATTGTTTTCCAAAATTTAGTCATTTTTTTTAAAACAAACAACAAGCTCATGGATTCAGTCACAAGCACGTCCTGGCTAAACAAACGGAGGAAAATCTTTATTATTATTTTTTTAAAAAGCACCTTTGTGTGACATAAGTAATTACTGCGATTGTTTTCACGAGGAATCGAAGTCCTAATTTCAGCGTTGTAAATCCGTAGACTTACTGCTGTACTAGTGGGAGACTCTGTAAACACTATGTGTGTTTTATTAAACCAAAGCCACATCGGCTATCGGTTGAGCTTACCAAAAGGAATCGAAGCCATTATTTTAGCAGTTGTAAATCCGTAGACTTACTGCTGTACTAGCGGGGGGCTCTCTGTAGAGAGAGTTCAGAATCTCATTACGTAGTTTGACACTAAAAGAAAAAAAAACGCATTTTATTGTTACGGCCGGTCAGTGTGGTGCTGAGAAATAACACTATATGGTCAGTTATTAATCAGTCTAAAATATATTCGAATAACATTGTATAAGTTCTTGCTTGAAACCTAACAGTAACGAAATAAATGTAAACAAAATTTTAGGGGCGAAACCCAGTGAATCAGGGGTAAGTGTTGTACACTCAGGGTGCTGAGATTTCGATTACTCGTGTTATGCAGCGCACACATAACTTGTGATTTATCAACGTACTGAAAAATGGCCACAACAAATCCAACAAAACCTGAAACCCCCAGAGGTAGTTTGCAGTCTTGCGACGCTAAAATTGAGGTTTTAATACCCACAGAGTTAAAACAAGTGCTATTGGCTTCACATAATCGAGTGCCTTCTCGCACAGGTGAGTGCCATGGCTAGTGGTTAATGGTCTCGAATCGAGGATCCCAGGTTCGATTCCCGTCACATCAAACATGCTCTCCCTTTCAGCCAGAGGGAGTTATAATATGACAATCAATCCAACTATTCGTTAGTAAAAGAGTAGCTCAAGAGTTGGCGGTGGGTGATGATAACTATCTGCTTTCTCTCTAGTCTTACATTGCTAAATTAGGGACGGTTAGCGCAGATATCTCTGCGCGAAGTTCAAAATGAACTAAACTCTCACAGGTTTCTACTCACAGTCCAAACAACGCGACTTTTAACCAAACTCTCACAGTTTCTAGTCACAGTCCACACAACGCGACTTTTAACCAAACTCTCAGAGGTTTTTACTCGCAGTCCAAACAGCACGACTTTTAACCAAACTCTCACAGGTTTCTACTCACTGTCCAAACAACGCGACATTTAACCAAATTCTCACAGGTTTTTACTCACAGTCCAAACAATGCGTCTTTCAAACAAACTCTCAGAGGTTTCTACTCACAATCCAAACAGCACGACTTTTAACCAAACTCTCACAGGTTTCTACTCACAATTCAAACAACGCGACATTTAACCAAATTCTCACATGTTTCTACTCACTGTACAAACAACGCGACTTTTAACCAAACTCTCACATGTTTCTACTCACTGTACAAACAACACGACTTTTAACTAAATTCTCACATGTTTCTACTCACAGTCCAAACAACGCGTCTTTTAACCAAACTCTTACAGGTTTCTTCTCACAGTCCAAACAACGCGACTTTTAACCAAACACTCATAGGTTTTACTCACAGTTCAAGCAACACGACTTTTAACCAAATTCTCACAGATTTAAATTTTCAATTACTTCATGTCTTAAAACAGTAAATTCACCCATGGAATGAATAAATTAATCACTCTCTCCTGATATTGCGACGAAATACACTAATGATTTTAGACACACTCAAATATATATATTTATGTATATGCCATCTAAAATTACTAAAATTTTTATTACGTGGTATAAGTAATCTTTCATAATTATTTATTCGTTATTTATAACGAAATTAGAAGAATTATCATATGTGTTTCACCGTGACATTTGACGCGAAGTTTCCTTAGAATCTGGAAAAATTTAACCTTATTTGGCCAGTATGTGTAACACATGGAGTTACAAATGTGTGGCGTTTTATTGCGAACGGTTTGTTCTCCATTCACTAAGCGCCTTGATAAGATGCGACAATCATTTTTCTTTTACATACACTTTCTATTAGCTTTTATCTACTTCCGCTGGTATATAAAATTCAATGTGTAAAATGCATCCTTCGTTTTAAATTTTGTTCTGTTTTTTGTTGTGAAGAAGTGTTTTTGGAGAAAAATATCCCAATGCATAGAAACCTCTTTCAACAAATTCTTTTCAAGATTTATTTCGTTTGGCAAGCCAGGTTTCAACTCCGGTGTTGCTTCGAACCGAGCACGATAGAACAGATTGTGTTTAGGTGAGCGCTAACCGAAATGATTTAATGTTGTTTCCAGCCTTGTTGTTCATCATAACTGTTTCCTTGTTTCATTGCGTTCAAGTGTATAATCATGATTTTTGAAGATGGTGAATGTAACAAATCATGTGCGTGTTTTGCTATAGTAAAGCCACATATGCTGAGTACACGGAGGGTATTCGAACCCCTGATTTCAGGGGTACCGCTGCACCAGCGGGGCACAAAATATGTGTGTGTAAGCAGTTTTCGAAAACTCGAGATAAATGGTGCCTTTCCATTGGCTAATGACTGTCACGTGCCATTTAAGCATTTGTAGATGAATCATGCGCACTGGAGCCATGTTGTTTTACAACTGAGATTCATCCGATAACACTGAGTATCTATTTTAAATGGAGAGTATACTCAAATTCGCTTTCGATTTGAAGGTTAAGACGCTCGACTCATAATCTAAGGGTTGCGGGTTCGAATCCCTGTCACACCAAATATGCTCATTCTTTAAGCTGTGGGGACATTATAATGTGACGGACAATCCCACTGTTCATTTGTAAAGAGTGTCCAAGAGTTGGCGGCGGGTGTTGATAACTAGCTCTCTTCACTCTAGTCTTACAGAGCTGAATTAGGGACGGCTAGCGCAGATAACCCTCGTGTAGTTTTGTGCAAACTTCAAACGAGCTTTGATAATCGTAACAATTTGGGTGACTCAACTCTTGGGTTTACTGAATTCATTAATCTTTGGCTGTTATTAATGAAATAAAAACTAGTTTCTTTGCTGTCAAAAAGAAACCTACACAACGGTTTATATCTTCTCTGCACGTCTCGAGTATCGAAACCCGATTATAAGCTCTCAGACCAGAATTCCAATAAAACGAAAACAAAACAAAACAAATTAAACCTTCGTATTAGCTCACATTCGGAAACGCTTCACCATTTTCGTGGTGGATTTAAAACTTTGTGGTTGTGTTCAGTGCAGATGACACGGAAACTGTGATGCAACTTTCTGAAATATAAAACCCTCATACGAAAAGACCTCATCTTTCTTATTTATAGTTAGTATTAAAGTAATGGCTGATATTTAATGTTATCTTTTGATTCAATAAAAAAATAAGACAGCAGTCTTTCATAGTAAGAGTCGGCGTTCCCTTCTGTACCTCGCATTACGTGTTGTCAAAAACATTACAGTTGATAACGGTTTTCGCATTCCTTCCTGATTCGATTTTTAGGCCCCTATATATATACATACACACACAGAGATTTATTTGTGTCTTTTGTTAACTTCACTTGCTAAATAATCCTTTAAGGTTGAATTTTAAATTTCTGAATAAAGCAGACAACATTTGATGTCGTTGTATTTTTCCCTTTTTTAAATCAACGGTAATAATGAAGTTTCTATTGCCCACGAGAGCCAATTTCCTCCAGTTTCAACAAACTTCTACAGCAATGGATTAGACTGTCAGTTTGTCTACCTGAATCGGTCACCTGCATCTGTCAGCGTGCAGTGAATAACCAGTCGTCCGTCTGTAGCAAATAGAATAAAGAGGAAAGTTCACTGACGAGACAGAGAGAACCGAGGAGTAAAGATAACTAAATTGGAAAATACACAAAGATAGATTAGTTATAAGGCAGATATGGAAACTAGCTTATGTACGATACGATTGAAAAGAAATACGTGTATATATATATAATAAATTAAAACGTAAAATGGTTATTGAAGAGTCTTTGCATGAACAGAGATGTAGGTTTACACATGTCACTCAAGTAATACTTAAAGTCTGCCTTAGACGGTATCAAAGACGATCACGTTCCACTGCTTCGAGTGGTGTTTCTCGCGGAGACAAGCAGACGGCACCTGATACTGACGTGAGCACACATTTCCGGCGCAAAATGTTTCCTTCGACAAAGATGTCCGCTCTGTTCGAGAGACACACTTCGTTAGTTTTGTTTGTTTCTTGTTCATCCTGTAAAATGTGACATTTCATAGTTTGCAACGAAACTTACAAGTCGGGATGTCAGAAATCACGTGTGGATTTGTTGTTGATTCTTACCTTTCCAACGCGGGTATCGTTTATGTTCCATTTTTATCACCCGAGTTTCTCTTTATGTGTCGTTTTTCCTGACTTAACCGTTTATTATTTTATTACATTTATTTTTAACTGATCCAGATGTAACTTTGGGAACGCAAACTCCGACTGTGGATTCTCTTACTGTAGCAACGTACTATGCCCCTGGAATCATGAGTACGCTATAAGACTTGAGTGTCATAACACACACACACACCGTTTGGTCGGACAAGAGTAGCCCAACACCCAGCTAGGGGTGCTATAAAGTTGTTTCCTTCTGTACAGCATAACAATTAAACATTAGAGATGGGCTATGCTCAGATAGCCCTTCACCTAGTTAATAATTAAACATTAGAGATGGGCTATACTCAGATAGCCCTTCACCTAGTTAATAATTAAACATTAGAGATGGGCTATGCTCAGATAGCCCTTCACCTAGTTAACAATTAAACATTAGCGATGGGCTATGCTCAGATAGCCCTTCACCTAGTTAACAATTAAACATTAGCGATGGGCTATGCTCAGATAGCCCTTCACCTAGTTAATAATTAAACATTAGAGATGGGCTATGCTCAGATAGCCCTTCACCTAGTTAACAATTAAAATTGCTATGACAGCAAACTTCTTATCAATGTACTCCTTGTATAGCATTATAAACAACAAAGTATATTTAATTAACTCCACCTATTTGCAGTTTCATTTGCTCTAAAGTTATCGTTAAGATAATTCAAGAAATCCAGAGAGATCACATACAGAGACGTTTTCTACCCTCTGAGATTAATTGTAATACAAAAAACACACTTTCCCAATGAACTACAATATAGTCACAATTAAAATATTATTTTTATTGCTTTCTTCATCCAGTTCCAAGTTATGAAAGTTGTTTGACCGATTTGTCGTTTCATATTTTTATTTTTACAAAAAAACATCATAAAAACTTTTAACCCTTCATGTCTAATGATAAATATTTACATCAAAAAACAAATTTATTTTTGAAAAAAAAAAGAAGACAAGCATGACCAGGTGGTTATGACACTCAACTCCCAGTCTGAAAGTCGCAAATTCCAATCCCCGTTCTACCAAAAATGTTCGTCTTTCAGCCGTGGAAATGTTATCAAGTTACGACCAATCCCACTATTTATTGGTAAAAGAGCCCTCCAAGAGTAAACGGTGGGTAGTAATGACTAGCTACCTTTCTCAGTAAGTCCAAGAGTAGACGGTGGGTAGTAATGACTAGCTACCTTCCTTGTTAAGTTAAGGGCGGCTATCGTAATTAACTCTCGTGTAGCTTTACGTGATATTCAAAAAGAAACAAACCTTTCAAAGGTGTTAAGGTTGTAAACAAACAAACAATGGTGAGTAATCAACACAAACAATAGTGAGTAATCCCAAATCAACACAAACAATAGTGAGTAATTCCAAATCAACACAAACAATAGTGAGTAAACCCATACGTTACACTTTTCTCTCTTTCTCTGAAAGCTGTTAACCATAGGTTACACTTCATCAAAGTTATTGTGAATGGGGTTATTAAATGCGAATATTTTGGGGGTTTACTTTAGAGCATGACCTCACTGGGTCACCTGCTATGTCCAGTTTGCGGAATCGAGTCCCAGATGTTAGCGTTGTAAGTCAGTAAATTTACCATGGGGGAGATAAATACGAATGAAAGT
This sequence comes from Carcinoscorpius rotundicauda, assembly GCA_011833715.1. Lineage (NCBI taxonomy): Eukaryota > Metazoa > Arthropoda > Merostomata > Xiphosura > Limulidae > Carcinoscorpius > Carcinoscorpius rotundicauda. The sequence continues at coordinate 2,718,570 of CM022404.1, read as the reverse complement.
AAAAAAAAAAAGATATTATTATTAAATCAACGTTTGTATAATTTTTAGAGCAGCTGATCGTTCGTAAAGTCTGAGACAAGATCTTCAAAAACCTAACCGTTTATTTCACGTGTTCACGTGTGAAACAATCAAAACTTTCACTGTTAAAACTTAGATTAGATGGGTAAGACCACGCACTACGTTCTGAGCACGAAACTAGATAAAGCCTTATTTCATTTTATTATTTTTAATAAGAAAAAAGTCGCAATGACTTAGAACGGTGGTAAACTCGAAAAGAAAAAACTAAAACACATCACTGTTAAATCCCCAATAGAACTGAGCGGATTTACAGTGGTTTGGTTCTGTTTTTTGTTTGTTTGGTTTTGTCTTCCAGTGGTTTAACATGCTGGAAAGACATCAGTAAGTAACAGTGGTGGTTTCGTCTTTAAATTTCTCATAAAATCGTATCTTATTTACTATTTTCACATCACCAGCACTGGAACGCAATTCAAATACCTTGCGCCCTCCAGTGGCTCAACAGTACTTCTGAAGGTTTATTGTGCTGAAAATCGGGTTTCGATACCTGCTATGAACTCAGAAGAAACAGCCCGTTATAGGGCTCTCTGCTTCACAACTCGTCTGTCTCTGCTTCTTGTACACTAATAGGAATTTCTTATGTTAGAGAAGAGAATTTTTTAAAAATCAAATAAAGCGTGTTTTATGTTGGTTTTTGCTGCTCCAAGAGATAAATTAATGTAGAGTAAGAAATTAGATTTCATTCGTTTGGTGTTAAGCACAACGATGCCCAATCAGCGATTTGAGTTGCAAACCCTCTTTCTTAGCACTGTGCAGTGGGGAGATATTAAATTTGCACAACACATTAACGTTTCTTTAAACGATTTTTAACACGCACAAACAATTTAAAAATCCCGTATTTACACTAGAGAACCTACTGAATACTTTAATATAAGAATTAAACAGTCACTACTGTATACTACAGAACTTACTGATCACTTTAATATCAGAATTAACTATTTACTACTGTTTATTACAGAACCTACTAATTACTTTAATATCAGAATTTATTATCAACTACTGTATACTATATAGCTTACTGATAACTTTAATATCAGAATTACACATCTATTACTGTATACTACAGAACCTATTAAATACATTAAAATCAGAATTAAACATTGACTACTGTATACTAATGAACATACTGATTACTTTAATATCAGAATTAAACATCAACTACTGTATACTACAGAACCTACTGATTTTTTTGATATCAGAATTAAACATCTACTACTGTATATTACAGAACCTAGTTATTACTTTAATATCAGAATTAAACATCTACTACTGTATACTACAGAACCTACACATTACTTTAATATCAAAATAAAACACTTACTATTGCATACTTTAAAACCTAGTGATTACTCTAATATCAGAATTAAACATCTACTACTTTATACTACAGAACCTTCTTATTATTCTAATATCAGAATTAATCATCTAGTTCTGGATACTATAGAACCTACTAATTACTTTAATATCAGAATTGAAAATCTCCTACTGTATACTACAGAACCTGCTTATTACTTTAATATCAGAATTATTTAGTTACTAGTGTATACTAAACAACCTGGTAATTACTTTAATATCAGAGGAAATCAGTTACTAGTGTATATTACAGAACCTACTGATTACTTTGATAGCAAAATTAAACAGTAAGAACTGTTTACTACAGAACCTACTTATTACTTTAATATCAGAATTAAACAGTCATGATTGTACACTACAGAACATAATCATTACTTTAATATCAGAATGAAACAGTTAATACTGTCTACAACAGAACCTACTGATTACTTTAATATCAGAATTAAACATCTATTACTGAATACTAAAGAACATGTTGATTACTTTAATATCAGAATTAAATATCTACTACTGTAAACTACAGAACCTACTGATTATTTTACTATCAGAATTAAATATCATATAATGTATACTGCAGAACATACTGATTACTTTGATAGAAGAAGAAAACATCAACTACTGTATACTACAAAATCTACTGATTAGTTTAATATCAGAATTAAACATTAAGTACTGTATACCACATAACCAACTCATTACCTAAAATCAGAAGTAAACATCATTTACTGTATACTACAAAATCTACTGATTACTTTAATATCAGAATTAAACATCGACTACTCTATATTACAGAAACTACTGATTACTTTAATATCACAATAAAACAGTTACTTTTTCATCCCACTAAAACCTAGTGATTACTTTAATATCAGAATTAAACATCTACTTGTGTATACTACAGTACCTACTGATTACTTTAATATCAGATTTAAAGATCTACTACTGTATATTACAGAAACTACTGATTACTTTAATATCAGAATTAAAGAGTCACCAGTAAATACTACAGATCCTACAGATTTCTTTAATATCAGAATTAAACTTCTACTACTGTATACTAGAGAACCTTCTGATTATTTTAATATCAGAATTGAACATCTAATAGTGTATGCTACAGAACCTACTGATTAATTTAAGATCAGAACTAAATAGTCACTACTGTATACTACAGAACCTACTGATTTTTTTAGTATCAGAATTAATCATCTACTACTGTATATTACAGAATCTACTGATAACTTTAATATTAGAATTATGCAGTCACTATTAAATACTTCTGAGCCTTTAGATTACTTTAATATGAGAGTTAAACATCTACTAATGTATGTTAAAGAACCTAGTGATTACTTTAATATCAGAAGAAAACATCAACTGCTGTATACTAGAGAACCTACTGATTTCTTAATATCAGAATTTAACAGTTACTAGTGTATACTACAGAACCTACTTAATACTTTAATATCAGAAATAAACAGTCAATACTGTATACTACAGAACCGGCTGATTACTTTAACTACAGAATCAAATAGTTACTACTGTATACTACCGAACCTATTGATTACTTTAATATCAGAATTAAACATCTTCTACTATATACAACGAAACCTACTGGTTACTTTAATATCAGAATGAAACAGTCACTACTTTACACTAGAGAACCTACTGTTTCTTAATATCAGAATTAAACATCTACTACTGTATACGAAAGAACCTACTGATTACTTTAATATCAGAAGAAAACATCAACTGCTGTATACTAGAGAACCTACTGATTTCTTAATATCAGAATTTAACAGTTACTAGTGTATACTTCAGAACCTATTTAATACTTTAATATCAGAAATAAACAGTCAATACTGTATACTGCAAAACCGGCTGATTACTTTAACTACAGAATCAAACAGTTACTACTGTATACTACCGAACCTACTGATTACTTTAATATCAGAATTAAACATCTTCTACTATATACTACGAAACCTACTAGTTACTTTAATATCAGAATGAAACAGTCACTACTTTACACTAGAGAACCTACTGAATACTTTAATATAAGAATTAAACAGTCACTACTGTATACTACAGAACTTACTGATCACTTTAATATCAGAATTAACTATTTACTACTGTTTATTACAGAACCTACTAATTACTTTGATATCAGAATTTATTATCAACTACTGTATACTATAGAGCTTACTGATAACTTTAATATCAGAATTACACATCTATTACTGTATACTACAGAACCTATTAAATACTTTAAAATCAGAATTAAACATTGACTACTGTATACTAATGAACATACTGATTACTTTAATATCAGAATTAAACATCAACTACTGTATACTACAGAACCTACTGATTTTTTTGATATCAGAATTAAACATCTACTACTGTATATTACAGAACCTAGTTATTACTTTAATATCAGAAATAAACAGTCACTACTGTATACTATAGAACCTACTGATTACCTTAATATCAGAATTTAACAGTTACTAGTGTATACTAGAGAACCTATTGATTACTTTAAAATCAAAATTAAACATCAACTACTGGATACTATAGAACCTACTAATTAATTTAATATCAGAATTTAAAATCTCCTACTGTATACTATAGAACCTGCTGATTACTTTAATATCAGAATTAAACATCTACTACTGTATACTACAGAACCTACTGATTATTTTACTATCAGAATTAAACATCATCTAATGTATACTACATAACATACTGATTACTTTAATAGAAGAAGTAAACATCAACTACTGTATACTACAGAACCTACTGATTACTTTAATATCAGAACTAAACAGTCACTACTGTAGAATACAGAACCTACTGATTACTTTAATATCAGAATTAAACATCTACTACTGTATACTACAGAACCTACTCACTACTTTTATATCAGAATTAAACATCTACTACTGTATACTACAGAACCTACTAATTACTTTAACATCAAAATTAAACATCAACTACTGTATACTACATAACCAATTGATTACCTAAAATCAGAAGTAAACATCAACTACTGTATACTACAGAATCTACGGATTTTTTTTATGATCAGAATTAAACAATTCCTATTGTATACTACAGAACCTACTAATTACTTTAATATCAAAATGAAACAGTCACTATTGTACCCTAAGAACCAATTATTTAATTTAATATCAGAATGAAACACTCACTATTGTATACTACAGAACATACTGTTTACTTTAATATCAGAATAAAACGGTGAGTACTGTATACCACAGAACCTAGTTATTTTTTCAATATCAGAATTAAACATCTACTACTGTAGAGTACAGAACATAGTAATTACTTTACTATCAGAATTAAACATCAACTACTGAAAACTACAGAACCTATTGATTACTTTAATATCAGAATTAAACATCAACTACTGTACACTACAAAACCTACTGATTTTTTTAATATTAGAATTCAACACCTACTACTGTATACTACAGAACCTATATATTACTTTAATATTTGATTTAAACACTTAATACTGTTTAATAAAGAACGTACTGATTATTTTAATATCAGAATTAAACATCTACTACTGTATTCTACAGAACCTAATGATTACTTTAATATGATAATTAAACCGTCACTACTGTATAATACAAAATTTATTGATTATTTTAATATCAGAATTCAACATTCACTACTGTATATTAGAGAACCTACTAATTACTTTAATATCAGAATTAAACAGTCAAAACTGTACACTACAGAACCTACTGATTACTTTAATATCAGAATTAAACATCTATTACTGAATACTACATAAATTATTCATTACTTTAATATCAGAATTAAACATCTTCTACTATATACTACGGAACCTATTGATTACTTTAATATCAGAATTAAACAGTCACTACTGTATACTACATAACGTAATGATTACTTTAATATCAGAATTAAACATCTACTTCTGTATACTACAAAACCTACTAATTACTTTAATATCAGAATTAAACATCTATTACTGTATACTACAGAATCTTCTGATAACTTTTCTAACAGAATTAAACATCTACTACTGTATACTACAGAACCTACTGATTATTTAATATCACAATTAAACATCTTTTTACAGTATAGTAGAGAGTTTAGTGATTACTTTAATATCAGAATTAAACATCTATTACTGTATATGACAGAACCTACTGATTACTATAATATTAGAATTAAACATCAACTACAGTATACTACAGAACCAACTGATTTTTAACATCAGAATTAAACATATACTACTGTATACTACAGAACCTACTGATTACTTTAAAATAAGAACAAAACAGTCACTACTGTATACTATACAACCTACTGATCACTTTAATATCAGAAATAAACAGTCACTACTGTATACTACACAACCTACTGATTACTTTAATATCAGAATTAAACAGTCACTACTGTATACTACAGAATTAATTACTTTAATATCAGAATTAAACAATCACTACCGTATATTACAGAACCTACTGATTACTTTAATATCAGAATTCAACATCTATTACTGTATACTAAAGAACCTACTGATAACTTTAATATCAGAATTAAACAGACACTACTGTATACTACAGAACCTACTGATTACTTTAATGTCAGAATTAAACATCTACAACTGTATACTACAGAACCTAGTGATTACTTTAATAGCAAAATTAAACAGTCACTACTGTATAGTAGATAACCTACTGATTACTTTTATATCCGAATAAAACATCTAAAATTGTATACTAAAGAACGAAATGATTACTTTATTATCGGAATAAAACATCTACTACTGTATACTACAGAACCTACTGATTACTTTAATATCAGAATTAAATACTCACTACTGTATACTACAGAACCTACTGATTACTTTAATATCAAAATTAAACAGTCACTACTGTATAATACAGAATTTACTGATTACTTTAATATCAGATTTAAACATCTACTACTGTATATTACAGAACCTACTGATTACTTTAATATCAGAATTAAACATCTACTACTGTATATTACAGAACATAGAAATTACTTTAATATCAGAATTAAAGTGTTACTACTGTATACTACAGAACCTACTGATTACTTTATATCAGAACTAAACAGTCAATTTTAAATACTACAGAATGTACCGATATCTTTAATATCAGAATTAAACATCTACTACTGCATATTACAGAACCTACTTATTACTTTTTTATCAGAATTAAACATCTACTACTGTATACTACAGAACCTGCTGATTACTTTAATATCAGAATTGAACATCTACTAGTGTATGCTACAGATTCTACTGATTAGTTTAATATCATAATTAAACCGTCACTACTGTATACTACTAAACTTACTGATTATTTTAATATCAGAATTCAACATTCACTACTGTATATTACAGATTCTAATGATTACTTTTCTATCAGAATAAAACCTCTACTACTGTATACTACAGAACCAACTGATTACTTTAAAATCAGATTTAAACAGTCACTACTGTATACTACAGAACCTACTGATTAGTTTAATATGAGAATTAAACATCTATTACTGTATACTACAAAACCTACTAATTACTTTTATATCAGAATTAATCATCTACTACTGTTTACTACCGAACATATTGATTACTTTAATATTAGAATTAAATATCAACTACTATATACTACAGAATCTACTGATTTTTTAATATCAGAATCAAACATCTTCTACTGTATACTACAGAACATAATGATTACTTTAATATCAGAATTAAACAGTCACTACTTTATACTACAGAACCTACTGATAACTTTAATATCAGAATTAAACAGTCGGTACTATATTCTACAGAACCTACTGATAACTTTAATATCAGAATTAAACGTCTACTACTGTATTCTACAAAACCTAGTGATTACTTTAATATCAAATTTAAACAGTCACTACTGTATACTACAGACCCTACTTATTACTTTAATATGAGAATCAAACAGTCACTACTAAAACCCTACAGAACCTACTGAATACTCTAATATCTGTATTAAACAGTCACTACTGTATACTACAGAACCTACTGATTACTTTAATTTGAGAATTAAATCTCTACTACTGTATGCTACAAAATCTAGTGATTACTTTAATATCAGATTTAAACAGTCATTACTGTATACTATAAAACCTACTAATTACTTTTATATGAGAATGAAACAGTTACTTCTGTATACTACAGAACCTACTAATTACTTTAATATGAGAATTAAACATTTACTACTGTATACTACAGAACCTAGTGATTACTTTAATATCAGAATTAAACTGTGATTACTGTATATAATAGAACCTACTGATTCCTTTAATATCAAAATTAAACATATACTACTGTATACTATAGAACTTACTCATTTTTTAAATATCAGAATTAAGCATCTACTACTGCATACTACAGAACCTACTGATTTCTTTAATATCAGAATCAAACATCTACTACTGTATACTACAGAACCTATATATTACTTTAATATGAGATTTAAACATTCACTACTGTATTCTACAGAACCTACTGATTACTTAAATAGCAGAATTAAACAGTCACTACTGTATACTACAAAATCTACTTATTACTTTAATATCAGAATTAAACAGTCACTACTGTATACTACAGTAACTACTGATTACTTTAATATCAAAATTAAGCATCTACTACTGTATATTACAAAACCCACTGATTACTTTAATATCAGAATTAAACAGTTTCTACTGTATACTACGAATCCTACTAATTACTTTGATATCAGAATTACACATCTACTACTGAATACTACAGAACCTACTGATTACTTTAATATCAGAATCAAACATCTACTACTGTATACTACAGAACCTATATATTACTTTAATATGAGATTTAAACAGTCACTTCTGTATTCTACAGAACCTATTAATTACTTTAATTTTAGAATTAAACAGTCACTACTGTATATTACAGAACCTACTGATTACTTAAATATCAGAATTTAACAGTCACTACTGTATACTAGAGAACCTACTGGTTACTTTAATATCAGAATTAAACAGTCACTACTGTATACTACAGAACCTACTGATCACTTTAATAGCAGAATGAAACAGTCACTACTGTATTCTACGGAACCTACTAATTACTTTAATAGCAGAATGAAATAGTCACAACTGTATACTTCAGAACCTACTGATTATTTTAGTAGCAGAATTAATCATTTACTACTGTATACTACAGAACCTAATGATTACTTTAATATCAGAATTTAATATCTACTACTGAATACTACAGAACCTACTGATTACTATAATATTAGAATTAAATATCAACTACTGTATATTAGACAACCTACAGATTTTTTAAATTTTAGAATTAAGCATGTATTACTGCACACTAAAGAACCTACTGATTACTTTAATATGAGATTTAAACATCTACTACTGCACACTACAGAACCTATATATTACTTTAATATGAGATTTAAACAGTCACTACTGTATATTACAGAACCTACTTATTAGTTTAATAAATGAATTAAACAGTCCCTACTGTATAGTATAGAACCTATTAATTTCTTTAATATGAGAATGAAACAGTCAATTCTGTATACTATCGAACCTACTGATTTCTTTAATATCAGAATTAAACATCTACTACTGAATACTACAGAAACTACTGATTACTTTTTTATCAGAATTAATCATCTACTTCTGTATACTACAAAACCTATTTATTACTTTAATATTAGAGATAAACATCAACTACTGTATACTACAGAACCTACTGTTTTTTAATATCAGAATTAAACATCTACTACTGTATATTACAGATTCTAATGATTACTTTTCTATCAGAATAAAACCTCTACTACTGTATACTACAGAACCAACTGATTATTTTAAAATCAGATTTAAACAGTCACTACTGTATACTACAGACCCTACTTATTACTTTAATATCAGAATTAAACATCTATTACTGTATACTATAGAATCTACTGATTACTTTAATATCAGAATTACACAGTCATTTCTGTATATTACATAACCTACTGATTACTTTAATATCATAATTAAACTGTCAATACTGTATATTACAGAACCTACTAATATCTTTAATATCAGAATTAAACAGTGACTATTTTATACTACAGATCTTACTGATTACTTTAATATTAGAATTAAACATCTATTACTGTATGGTACAAAATTTACTTTTTTAATATCAAAATTAAACATCTACTACAGTATACTAGAGAATTTAGTGATTACTTTAATATCAGAATTAAACATTTACTTCTGTAAACCAGAGATCCGACTGATAACTTTAATATCAGAATTAAACAGTGGCTACTGTATGCTACAGATCCTTATGATTACTTTAATATCACAATTAAACATCTACTACTGTATACTACACAACCTACTGATTACTTTAATATCAGATTTAAACAGTCACTACTGTATACTACAGAACCTACTAAATACTTTAATAGCAGAATTAAACAGTCTCTACTGTATACTACAGAACATACTGATTACTTTAATATCAGAATTAAACAATCACTACTGTATACTACAGAACCTACTGATTACTTTAATATCAGAATTAAACATCTACTGCTCTATACTACAGAACCTACCTATTTCGTTAATATCAGAATTAAACAGTCACTACTGTATATTACAAATCCTTCTTATTACTTTAATATCAGAATGAAATAGTCACAACTGTATACTACAGAACCTACTGATCACTTTAATAGAATAATTAAACATTTTCTACTGTATGCTACAGAACCTACTAATTACTTTAATGTCAGAATGAAACATTCACTACTGTATACTACAGAACCTATTGATTATTTTAATATCGGAACTAAACAATTATTACTGAATACTACAGAACCTACTGATTACTTGAATATCAGAATTAAACAGTCACTACTGTATACTACAGAACCTACTGATAACTTTAATTTTAGAATTAAACAGTGACTATTGTATACTACAGATCCTACTGATAACTTTAATATCAGAATTAAACAGTCACTATTGTATACTACAGAACCTAGTGAATACTTTAATATCAGAATTAAAAGTTACTACTGTATACTACACAACCTACTTATTACTTTAATATAAGAATTAAACAGTTACTACTGTATACTACAGAACCTACTAAATACTTTAATATGAGAATCAAACAGTCACTACTAAAACCGTACAGAACCTACTAAATACTTTAATATCAGAATTAACATGTACTACTGTATACTACTGAACCTATTGATTTCGTTAACATTAGTATTAAACAGTCACTACAGTATATTACCGAACCTACTGATTACTTTAATAAATGAATTAAACAGTCAATACTGTATACTATAGAACCTACTAATTTCTTTAACATGAGAATTAAACAATCAATTCTGTATACTATAGAACCTAGTGATTACTTATATATCAGAATTAAACAGTCAATACTGTATACTACAGAACCTTCTGATTACTTTAATATCAGAATTAAACAGTTTCTACCGTATACTACAGAACCTACTAATTACTTAAATATCAGAATGAGACAGTCACTACTGTATACTACGGAACTATTTTAATTACTTTAATAGCAGAATTAAACAGTCACTACTGTATACTACAGAATTTTCTGATTACTTTAATAGCAGAATTAAACAGTCACTACTGTATAGTACTGAAGCTACTGATTACTTTAATATAAGAATTAAACATCTATTGCTCTATACTACAGAACCTACTGATTTCGTTAATATCAGAATTAAACAGTCATTACTGTATACTACAGAACCTACTTATTACTTTAATATCAGAATGAAATAGTGACAACTGTATACTACAGAACGTACTGGTCACTTTAATAGAAGAATTAAACAGTTTCTACTGTATACTACAGAACCTACTAATTACTTTAATATCAGAATGAAACAGTCATTACTGTATACTACAGAACCTACTGATTACTTTAATATCAGAATTAAACATCTATTACTGTATTCTACAGAACCTACTGATAACTTTAATATCAGAATTAAATAGTCAGTATTGTATACTACAGAACCTACTGATTACTTTAAAATCAGAATTAAACATCTACTGCTGTATACTACAAAACCTAATGATTACTTTAATATCAGAATTAAACATCTATTACTGTATACTACAGAACCTACTTATTACTAGAATAGTAGAAATAAACATCAACTACTGTATACTACAGAACCCACTGATTTTTTTAATATCAGAATTAAACATCTACTACTGTATACTACAGAACCTTCTGATTATTTAATATCAGAACTAATTTGTAACTACTCTATACTACACAACCTACTGATCACTTTAATATCAGAAATAAACAGTCACTACTGTATAAGACACAACCTACTGATTACTTTAATATCAGAATTAAACAGTCCTTAGTTTATACTACAGAATTAATTACTTTAATTTCAGAATTACACAGTCACTACTGTATATTACAGAAGCTACTGATTACTTTAATATCAGAATTATACATCTATTACTGTATATAATGATCCTACTGACTACTTTAATATCAGAATTAAACAGTCACTAGTTTATACTACAGAATTAATACTTTAATTTCAGAGTTACACAGTCACTACTGTATATTACAGAAGCTACTGATTACTTTAATATCAGAATTAAACATCTATTACCGTATATTACAGAACCTACTGATTACTTTAATATCAGAATTCAACAGTTACTACTGTATACTATAGAACCTGCTGATAACTTTAATATCAGAATTAAATAGTCACTATTGTATACTATAGAACCTACTGATTACTTTAAAATCAGAATTAAACATCTACTACTGTATACTACAGAACCTACTTATTACTTTAATATCAGAATTACACAGTCATTTCTGTATATTACAGAACCTACTGATTACTTTAATATCAGAATTACATAGTTATTTCTGTATATTAAAGAACCTACTAATAACTTTAATATCAGAATTAAACAGTCACTATTGTATACTACAGAACCTACTGAATACTTTAATATCAGAATTAAACAGTTACTACTGTATATTACAGAACCTACTAATTACTTTAATATCAGAGTTAAACATCTACATCTGTATAATAAAATTGAAATTGATTCATTTTAAGATTTTTCAATATTTTCAACTAAATCTTAAATTTAACTTATATTCGAGATCCTGAAGAAACTTTTTATTTGTAGGTAAAACGTTCACTTATGAAGAATAATAATTGTCTGAAATGGTTCTTGACAAATTAGGTTTAAAACAGGTGCGTGTTTGATGGATCAAAGAAGAGATTACAATTAATTATTTGAAGTGATCTCCACCCTTATCACCCAAAATAATTGCACTCTTTCAATTTCAACGAGTTGTTGGAAATATTTTTCTTTTTTTCTTTTAGAGGGTGTTAAATGTGATCACAAACGTAACCTTACTACAAAATGTGTTTTTCTTACTATTTTATAACGATTAAAGTGCAATTGTTTAGTTTTTCGTAAAATGACCTTTATGAATATCCCTTAAACACAATACGTCTACGTCATGCGAGAACTGTGTGAAGTGTTGAAATACATTGAAACATTTAAACTGATAAAGACGAAATATAATTCGGCCGACCACCATAGTAGAGAGGACAGTCTTCTGTTCTGCGCGTTACAGTAGAAAATATTTGATGATGGTATTGTTTTTGACTAATAGTGGCTTCATACTTGTGGATGGTCTTTGTAATGGGTTGTCTTCAAACGTGGAAGATGAAACTAATATTTCGGAAGGATGATAAATATTTGAATTATGAGGGTTTACTCTAGGTGTTGTGGTTTGTTTTGAATTTCTCACAAAGCAACTCGAGGGCTATCTGCGCTAGCCGTTTCTAATTTACCAGTGTAACACTATAGGGAAGGCAGCTAGTCATCGTCACCCACCGTCAACTCTTGGGCTACTCTTTTACTAACGAATAGTGGGATTGACCGTCACATTATACACTACCACGGCTGAGAGGGCGAACATGTTTAGTGCGACGGGGATTCGAACCCACGGCCCTCAGATTACGAGCCAAACGCCTCAACCCATCTGTGTATAGTATAGTGAATCGGATTTCTTAAGTAGACCAGCAGATCGTTTTTATCCTTGAATTATACGCATATTTTATATAAAACTTAAATATTGTTATAAAACTTTGTTACAAAGGAGACTTGGTTCCAAAGAGATAAATATTAAAAATATTACCGTATTTGAAAGATAAATAAAATGGATTGCTTCTCGCGAGGTTGCTTGGCTGACAGTTTCGAAGCTGAGTCTGTGTTTTAACGCATAGTTTGTTTCTCCATAGAGGAATCTTTGAGCCTTTCACAGCTAAACCTCAGTTTTGAATCATCCAACATGATTTACGGACACCATTGTTAAAGAAAAGAATTAATATGAAGTACTGAAAGGTAAATCAGTTGGGGTTTGTGTGGAAGTTTGTTTGAAATTTTTTATATTTTTGTACAACCAAAACAGCCATCATTGGTAAAGTTGTCTGATGGTTTAGCCTTTACTCACACTTTCATTGTTCTATTGTCAAATTCGTGACTGTACATCGAAAGCTGTGGTGAAGCGACCCCTTTCACACCAACAACATTTTCTTTAGCTATTGTAAGGACTTAAATGATGTCCGATTATTACGTGTTTCATTTGGAACACCATATACTCAACGGTCATGAAGGGACAACGAAACTGTTTCATATTCTTTGTTCTTTACAAAATGGCGTTCAAACTGCATCAACAAATGAACCTGTAAAAAATAGCAAAAATCGAAATTTGCCTTGAGGTACAAAGACCAAAGTCATAAGCAACCATTGGAACACAGTCAACGTAAAGGTGCCATTTCGTGTAATGTAGTGAGGACAATTTGTGTCGAATAAGTATGTTTGAACACGTCTTTCTTCAAAACGTTACTTGTGGTCATACCGATGACTAGTTGAACATAACAGTTTCCTGTCGATCCAGTTTTCTCTCACTAATGACCGCAACTAAAACGAAGAACAGTTTTCGATTGAGATGGTGTTTGTACACATCTCTGTTTCTATATTCCAAAGCATCAAAAGAATGAAGCAACACTTCAGGCTAAAAAATGTTTTGCACATCCTGATGGGTTTAAATCGAACATCTGGCGACCAACTTACATGAGAGCAAATTTTTTTTCGAAGTTTTTTCGAGCACAAAACAAACACGATGTCAGAATTATCGATCGATAGAAAAGTAATTTACTAAGAACAGAATATACAAATTGAAAATGGATTACGCTTTTCTTTTGCTTGCATATTGTCCATGTGTTTACAGTTCTTAAAGTGATTCTGAAAATTCGCGAGTTATCAAAAACAATAATTACAGTCATTAAGACTAGATGTCGCTGTTTTTCAAACTGTAGAACAGCAATATTGGGTGAGACTAGAATCATGTTAGTCAATAGTTGAAACTTTGAGTCTCTTCAAACCATATGCCAATTTTGATTTTACTCCTATCAATTTGGCTGTTTGTTTTTGAGTTTCGCGCAAAGCTTCACGTGGATTGTCTGCGCTAGCCGTCCGTTATATAACAGTGAAAGACTAGAGGAAAGGCAGCTGGTCATCAACGAATAGTGGGATTGAATGTCACCCGAGAGGGCGAGCGTACTAGGTGTGGCAGGGATTAAAACACACAGCCATCAGATTACGAGTCGAGCGCCTTAACCACCTGGCCAGGCCAGGCCAGGCCTTATTCCTGCCAGACGTCACCAAGTTCACGTGATCTGGTTAAAAGCGTTCTAACTTTGAAATTTCATGACTGAACGATCTATTTATGTTTCAAGACTTAGGGCCTTCGTATCTTATCTCTTTCCTTTCGTTTCTCTTTTTTTTGGTTTTTTCATTTTGTAACTGTATATTTACTGACCGTCTTGGGGCTTGTATTTTATCTTTTAAAATTTCCAACTTAAAACCAAGTTATTAGATTAGATCGGTAACGTTTTACCCTTTTTATACCCCACTAAGTGAGAGGTTCTGTTGGAGAAGTAAAACGGCTGTGGTGATGATAGTAAAAAACAAAAACAAAACCCAACAACAAAAAGAAACCAAAACCAAAAACGTAACAACTAAAAAGTGTCAGGCATGATACATTTATATAATTTTCTTCCCGGTCTAGTTATTTTCGAAGAATTCTCTGGGCTCACGGGCCGTTAGAAGTAACGTCTGGGTTGTGTTACAATCTACATTTTGTCTCTCATGAGATCAGCGAAGTTTTTTCATTCTCCAACAGAGATAATTGCATTTCCACACACATACACTACACTCATGTCTGCTCGAGCAAACTGATGAAAAAGGAAGAACAAACAAACAAACAAACAAAAACAGGACGTCAAGGTGAGAAAAACAAGAAGACCTCTCCAAGGAAGCAGTGGCCGAAATGAATGTCGTTTATTGGATTAAAAACAAAACTTTTAAAAACTTAATTAGCCCGGCTGAGAGTTTTTATTCAGTTAGGACATATTGTGTGTGTGAGTATATTTAATTCATAATGGTTGCCAGTAAATAACGGAACTTTAATGTAATATAAGAAAAATACAGTAATTTTTTAAAACATTTATGTCGGTTTAAGATGCTATCGAAGTCAATGAATTGTGGATACTTTCGCACATACTGTTGTAAAAAAAAATCCTAAGGTTTGCCCG